>JAZGVR010000134.1:0-12329 GCA_037356255.1 Thalassiosira tumida | reverse complement strand
CTACGTTTACAGTGTGAAGAGCTGTGATTGCCATGATGCAAGGCTCTCATGTGCCAGCAGGACAAAGAGCTTTTTTTATAGTAGAAATTAGACTTAACTTCTATTGTACGAAACACCACGTGCCAAGCTAGTTAGAACTACTAGTAGATGATATCCGAAATGCCGTAAACCATGGCGGCCGAAAAGGCGTCGCGCCAGAATCGACACTGCATTGCGAGCATCCAGTTTAGAGTCGCGGCAAAAATTGGGGTCGTTGCTGAATGCATCTTCCGTCGATTGAACCCCCGCAATCTCATTGCATCAAATTATTGGCTCGATACGGCCATCGTCGTGGCCGGACGGAGGCGGATGCCATGGTACTAGCTTCCTCGTGATTTGCCAGGTGAAGCTAGCTAAAATATAAAATGGCGCGCGTATGTACAGGATTCTTGGAAATAAGTACCATAAGCGTAAAATGCATTAACACCAAAGCTGTTAAAAATATGTCCGGGGAACTATCCTATTCCCGTCAACAAGTTTGAAACTACCAGAGCATGGGTTTTATCAATCGTTAAGAAATCAACCGGGAATGCTGTGGGTACCTTTTAGATACCATTCGGGCTTTTTCAGACTCCATCTGGAGCCGTTGTATTAGAAAATGAGGTTAGACTTTGTAAAAATGGCGTTATTATCTAATAAGCTGCTGTGGCAAGTACTTAGTGAAAATATTCTCGCAGAGGTTTTGTGAAGATGTTCGCAATTTGTTGAGCGGTTTTAGTTGAGATTAGGATGATTGTTCCATGATTAAAAAAACATCCAAAACCACGAGAGTTGATGGCAATGTTTTTTTTAAGGGTAAACATTTGTATCATTAAACCAGTGATGTTGCTTTCCTTATCTTTCAGTACACTTAGAACTGAAAATCTAGACAATAGGCCAAACAAACCTGTAGTTTTATTTCAATGAAACAACAATTTGGTAACAATTTTTGCATCAAGCATGCGAGGGCAATATAATTGCTTCCGGTAGTAATGGGGAGGGTATGTCCTTGCGATTTGATTCCACAATGAACTTGACATTCAGCATACATGATAACAAAACCAGTTCAAGATAATTATGATTTTGGAGAGAAAGAATCACCATCTTTCAATCCAACCACAAAATTATCAACAACGTATCACTCTAGACCCCAATTAGTGTCAGGTCTATATGTCATACCTTTCTTACCAACAGCCAGTAGATATTTGCCAATATGCATGACTGCTTGTTTATGTGAAAAGTGAGCGTTATTGTAAAATCTTGAGTATTAATGAGTTTCCATTGCAATATCAGGTTTTGTGTTATTGTTGTTAATATTCAAGAATGCCAATAAATCCACAGTATTTCCAAGATGCTTTCCTCGAAGGACCAATCTTGTCTTTGTTCAGAAGTGAATATATAACTGGAATATTATTTGGACAGTTGGGTGTGGTCTTTGGAACAAATTCTTGGCCTTGGATAATACAATTGAACAGGAATGGTCAAGATAATATAAATGTTTCTCCATCTGGCAATGGAGAAATGACAACGGCTAAATATGTATTCATAGTCCCTTCATCTGTGAACATACAAAATTCGGAGAATTTTTGTAAATAATCAAAAATCTTTTGAATGCAAAAATTGTCTCTCAAGATGAGGATACAATCATCAACATAGACCAAGGTGATCACATCCTTCAAGATGAGCACATATGGGTCTGATGAAATCTAAAAGTTTGAAAATGTTTGCTTCACAAGGTCTCTTGAAAACAAAAGGGTACAGTTGTCGCATTTGTATGTTACAAGTTTCAAACTGCCAGAACAAGTTTTCCAAATTTTAAAACCAACTGAGGATACTTTAGGCAACCTCTAGACAGTGTGCATACAATATTTCAAGGATTGGCCACTGAGATTTTCTTGTAATTTTGTTGTTAGAGAGGCACAAAGTACTAACTTCACCTGGAAACAAGTATGCACACTTAACATTTATATGGTACATTTTCAACTTTGTGTGTACAATTATTTATGTCTTTGAGATATTATATCATCTAGTTCTCCTTTTTAACCTATATACACTGGTTGAATATCATAGTGTATGAGTATACATACAATACACCTTATGTGCAACAAATATTTTGATTCCGTGGTACTCGAGCGTAGGAATCCATGAACTGTATATTTGTATATGCACATATATTTAAGCGTTTTAGAACACATCATGCCATTGAGGAGAGGCGACAAGAGGATGTGAGCATGAACTTCTTGACCTAGGATGATTACGGAAGTATTATTTGCTAAGCCAGCAGAACAAATAACAATCCAAAATCTAAGTTGGTAAAACATCAAAGTTTGGATGTTTTTAAGTGATACAATATATAAACACATCATCCCTGAATGTGGAGTATCTCATGTTATAGGAGGATTCATGATTCCCACACTTCAGGTTTCCCCGGTAGTCAATAATGTACACTGCATAATCAGCAGAACTCCTGGTAACGTTTTTTCATCCTCTGAAAATCCCAACTCATATTTTCACCCCTAGGACAATATGATGAACAATGGATGTATTGGGTTACATGTGAATGTCAAAATAAATCCAAGCCAAATATACAACGAGGATGAATTCAAACTTGCCACATGGACCCTTCCAGTCATTACTGGTAAAGGCTACAGAAAGTGGTGATGTACGAATATGAGTGGTAGAAAACCATTCATATATGCAGGCACTATCTATCTACCGTTTTTATATTATACAATTTTGTTTGTTTCTTTAGTTGTGTTTTGTACTTGTATTACTATAATTTGCCCATCTAACACACACACACACAAAAGATTGACAATATGACCAACCCTAGGTCTTCTATATTTTTAACTTTGGTATGCACAACTGTATGTAGTTGTTTACCTAAGTATGTACCTAGATACTTGTACAGCAAATAACATCATCCACAATGTAAACAATTTGAAAATGGATGCTAGTTTTTGTGTATACACTGTATCCATTGTATCCCTATTATTTTTGTAATCATCCTGTTACATCAAAATTACAACAAATACCAAAGATAATATTACCCAGTCACATTGTCACGAATGTATAATGTAATAGTTGTTACCAGGTTGGCAATCTTTTGAGTAGACTCGTGTTGAGACATGAGCGGTATTTTTTGCCTGTGTTATGTCAGCTCTATAAAGTAAAATTGCAACACAGCAGAATATTACATTTGTCTTTAATTTGAGTAGTAATTGCAAATTTCAGCTTAGAAATAAGTTTGAGTTAGTGATGGGTATGATGGGAACATATTGATCCAGTGCATATCCTCAACAATACGCAACTAGAGTGAACTCCTCTTTTCATGTAGTGAGGAGTTCCTATCTCGCGTGCGATACAAAAAGACCCTCATTATTCTAAATTTTGCTGAATCCAAAATGTGCTTGTGATATATGCCTCTTGCTATCCAGAGTATACTATTCAGGAGGCTGACACGCGATCACAATCAGAGTATTCTTTGCAGGCCATGATTAAGAATTCCCCATCCAGATCTTAACTTCAGCTTCAGTTACTTTTTCTTGTTGTTTGACGCAACCAGAATCAACAAACTAGATGTGTCAAAAATTCTACTGAGAAATCAACAACACAGGAAGTGATTCTAGAATCATCAAGTTCCGCAGAAACAATAGTTTGCATAGTTGTTGGAACAGTCTTTCTCTTCATGTTGCCTATATTGGTGGCTGCCTTTCATCCTATTCTGTCTGTATTGTTACCTTCTGGCCGCCGCCCTCCCCCAAGCTATCTAATGGCAAGGATGGGGTGTGGACAAGCCCTGTCCTAGCATTTTCTGTGTCACTATTTTGTTTCGTGGGAGATGCAGGAGTTGATAGTAACACAGTCAACAATAATGACAGGGATATAATATAAGAAGAGCACAATTGGAGAAACAGTTGAATATATCAATGTGAGCTTTTTTAGAAAGCATTTTTCACCAAATGAGCATTATGAATAATCTTCTCTGTTAATGTCAGTTTGAAGGAACCAAATGATGCCGAAGATAACGCGCCTGTCAATCTTGAAGAAGAAGATAATTGCAGTGACATATTGGGTCAAAAACCAACAACAATACAGGGAAAACCCATGCAAAGTAATAATCGTTGTCTTTGTCTTGGAGAACATTGCTCTCTTGAGCCAGGGGACTAACATATGTTGACATCCCTTCCTCTGTTCTAAATCTGTCAAAAAAAATAGAAATGGTTAATAGTGATATAACCGTATATGTATATATATAACAGTTGGGGCATCCTAGATAAAGTGGACATCGATATGCGAATGTTGTTATTTGAAAAAGTAGCTGAACATGGGGAGGTGATTTGAGTTTTTATTGTAGCGTTGTCCATACAGCTTGAGGCCAGAGCACATCTGAGGATTCTTGTTTATCGATGCTTCATTTTACGACCTACATGATGCTTCATACATATCTTTGTCGCAAAGTCCACTTCCTCCTTGTGATGAAAGAATAATATATATCCCTACTCCCAACCCTCCTTGTTTTCTGCAGATCTGTTTACACCTAGCTGATGGTGATGAGAGCAATGACAACGGTCGGGGCATCCTGGATGAGGAGACGGTTTACTTCAATTCTCTCATAAAGTATGAAGGAGATGACCAAAAAATGAAGGGGGGCTGCGCAAAAAATCCTGCCTACGATTGGGACCACAATAGCAAATGTTTGTTGCTTCGTGAAAAAATTGAAACATATTAAGTTGAGATTTATTTATTGATGTAGGTGTATTCTTTCTTTTCCCAATACGCCGTTGCTACTTTTTAGAATTCTATGTTAAAGAATGGGAATGAAGTCTTGGTTGAAGCCATTCCCGATACTATTGCCATTGTCTTAAAATCAAATATTGCGGTGTCAATGGCGCCCCCTGGCTTAAAAAAATGCCGCGCTGCTATTGAAATTGGTTGTACTGCTAGAACCTCCATCCATATTCAACCAAACAACCACGTTGTGCACGGGCCCGAAATGGTCCCATCGTCAGAATTGGAATCTGCCGCCGTTCCTCGTGGTAGTATCGGATCCGGATCTTTCTCTGAGACATTTCTACCTAAAATGATGCAGACTCAACCATGGCTGGCACTGGCTGTCCTTGAATTGAAAACTGTCCTGATGACACTGATACCCCCTGGCTATGTGATTGTTGCACTGTCATTGAAAATAATATGCCACTACAATCTCTCTTTGTGTTGACTGTCCTGATAAATGTGTCAGTGAGGACACACCTAGTTACAGCGGCCAGATTAGAGCCTGCATCTAGACCTCATGGTGTATATCGGTGTTTCCTTTCCCTCTTGGTTACTAGCGCCTCATCTGTTGGCACCTCAATTGTGGTTGATTCAACACTTACCAACCCAACTGCGGCTGCCTCAACTGTGGTCACAAACTGCCGTCACTGCATTGTTTACTTCAACTGAGGTAATGTCACTCCCTGGGAGTAAACTCTCCTTTGTGACTAGGTCCTTCTTGCTGGTGACTCTTAACTCTCCCGCAATAGAGCCTGAAAAAAGTAAAACAACAAAGCACACGACAGACTGTGTAACTAAATCATTGCACCCAATAAGGAACATAACAGTGGAGATCTATTGATGGGTGAAGAAGCCAAATATGGTGAGGTGGGGCTATTTTGTAATGAAAGTGTATTCAGTCTTATCCTAGTAATCCTTTGGTTTTGTTGTTGTCATTTTCAGGTCAAAGGATGTTAATGAACCCTTAACCAAAGGTGTTTCCAATGCGGTTACCGTCAACTCAGAAGAAGTCAAGGATGGTAATAGTACTGGTGACGTCACTGTAGAAGACATTTTTGATTTTGTCAATTCCGCTGATGTTTTTGTAGAAGAATATGATGGCATTTCTCATTTTTTGTGGCTTGGAAAAATTGTCTACCAAGAACACGTCTAACATGCTGTTCTATTGGACACATTTTTTTTGAACTGATCAATAGCATTAAACTATTTTTGTTTGCATCGTGTGTATGAATTCAACACACTTGTGTTGGTCTGGATGTATGTCAACACAAGGTAATCCCAACCAATCTCTATAAAATAACTTTATGCAATGGAAATAAGAAGAAAGAAAACCAATCTGAATTCATTTGGATTTGGTGTCCCTTGAAACAAAAACAAAAAGAAGGCGTGTATGTTACTAAAGCAACGGCCATCACCGTCGCACAAATAAAACCAGCATCGGCCTGGGAGAGCACTTACAACAATAATATTTCCTGCAAACCCTGTGAAAAACAAAACATGGGTATCGCCAAAAACTCCCCCGTGGTTCCTAGTATGTATAGTTTCACAGATTACAGCAAGAAGGATCAGTTTTACCTTCCCATGCAATTGATCATTTTGCCGTGGACAATAGTGAAGAAGACCAATTTATGTCTGGAGATTTTCCTTTTTTTTGTGGAAATAAGTTTGGTGGGTCTAGCCTATTTAAGGGTTGTAGGTGTGTTGGGAGTGGTTTCAAGCGTACCATCCTGTGACTCACTGCATCTTGGGGCAAACCACACAATAGTTGATGTGTTTGGAAAGAACTGAAAAATACTTGATTTGTTGAATGAAGGGTACAAAAAAGCATATGCAACAACCAGGAAATATTAGATTGTTATTTTACCACTAACACTAAGTCAACCATCAAACTCATTTTCAGCCTGTGAAGCCATTCTTTTAAGATTATATTTTATCATGATTGGGCTTTGTTACTCTTGTCCTAACCATCCGTACAATATCACTCAGAACAAACAAATATTGGACTAAAATCCAGTTTGAATTTTTTGGTTGGCGTAAAGAAAGAAAGCCGGCTGTAATGAATTTGACGAACTCTAATAAAGCCAATTGTAGCCGATCTCTGGTGGAATCATGCGAAAAGATGTAATATTTTGCCCCCTTCAAAACAAAACACCAATCAATTTTGACAAAGTTTCAGCGAAATAAAAACAAGAAAAATGAGTATGTTTCCTCCTCCCGCATAAAAGACAAGGAAATAAGTTTGGAAAGGAACAACTTCATGGGGTATGAAAGTTTCAAACCTTTTTTTTAGGTGAGATGAATAGTTTACACATACAATGTAGGAAAAGTATATTAGTCATAAACAACATCTTTGCGGTTTTTTTTATCCCACTCATGGAGGGATTCATTATTATATTAAATATTTTGTTTGGGCTCCAATCAATTTTGTACTATAATTATTTCAGCTAGTGACATTTAATACAATTTGGGATCAAATTGTATCGATGGAAAGAACTCTGTAGTCCAATCTGTGTCTTATTCCCACTCCTTGGTAAAAAAAATAGGACTTTTTGCACCTGAATGAGGACAACCAAACTTTCTTATCACTGGCAAGGGGGGTAACAATGTTATGGGTGGGACTTTGTTGAATTTCTCTTCCAACTTAAAATATATCAAATCCATGACTACATGCTTTGATTTGAAGCTGTTTTCAACAAAAAGCTGGGTGTGATAAAAAAGGATGCATTCATTCTATTAACAAGGTGAGGTAATAAATTGAACCATGTATTGGGCTACTTTTATTCCATATTTAAATATCAACATTAGAGTCCAAATCAGAGCTATATATTCAGCTCATGGGTCAAATAACATGATGTCACAAAATGAGTATTCACAAAGAGAGTCCAGAAAAAAATATATAAGAAGACCTGATTGTTGTTATTCCTCCAGAATGTAATATTCAACAATCAACCATGGGTTCATGTATTGTTTTGCAGATGGTGATAATTAGGGCAGGCCTCAAATAGAACACGTTGAGGTACCAATTAATAGCAAGAAGAACAAGCTTGTGATGGTTCTCTCCATTGCAAGCATGATCTATATGTGAAAATTCACCACTCTCGTGACAATTATAAGGGGCTTACTAACCGTTTACTCAGTCAAAATTATCGGTGAGTTTGCTACTCCTCTCATGTCAGGAATCCCTCTCCATCACATCATCCCTTAAAACAATCAAGATATCAACAACTTGTACTAGGCAATATATACAATTGATTCAGCTTGTTGTTCTAAGTAATAACATGGTCTCTCAAAACATGTTATTTCTAAAGGAGATACTGAGTATGTTTATGTTGGGATACAGTCAGTGCATGCTAGAATAGGCATTTGTCCAATGCAAACTGCTCTTGAAAAGTGATTAAACGTCATTCTGGATGTAGTTATACGCAACTGAAAGTAAATAGTATCTGTCTGAAGGAATAGATGGATACCTTAGAAAGAAGAATTGTCCAGGCTGTGTCGAAACCAACGAAGGATCCCATCTTTATAATATCATCCAGTTAAAAATCACATCTATTGTGTTCTTGGATGTATGACGTCACTACTATTGAAGTCAGTATGTAATATATTTTCTTCTGGTAGAAACTTCGTATCCAACGCTATTACCAGCAGAACAAAAGAGGGGTACACTCTTTGCCGGGGGATAGTTTATATGTCCCTTTCCCTTAGTTTGGTATTGCAATGGCTCTTTGTCCTGGAGATGGTCTTGTTTAACCCCCAAGACCTGCATTGTGTTTCGTCCAAATTTGAGAAAACAATTAAACAATAACGTACCTTTGTACCTCAAGCCCAATGATCTTGATCTTTACGACAACATCCTGACACTACTGTGCACAAGGTAACGTAGTTGATAGGTCATATAAATGTCAATTGATTCAAATTAAAGACAATTAACATATTTATCATTTATTCTAGAAATCGAATGATAGTTGTTCCAGTGATCAATATTTATAATCTATGTTTCCTTTTCATTAAGTGTCGGTCCCTCATTTGTTCACTTTTTGGTCTGATACCTGAATGTTCCATGTCCTCCCTTTTCAGTATGCCGCTTGTACACATACTGTTCCCTTCGTTTGTGACGTACATGGCTGTTTATAGCTATTATTCCCATATATCCTTTGTCTCTTCATCTGTTTAGTATCATTCTCATAGTTATCATGATCCCGATTTAAAAGGTTAGCTTAGGAGGAGAAAACAATGTATGCTCACTATTATATTCTTATCGTGATTTGGATATCAATCGCAGAGTACTTGCTTGTATTTCCATGTTGTAAAGGCATATCAGTGTTTTCTTTTTTGAAATATTTTGTGTGAATATTTTGAACTTACCCAAAGCATCCACGTTGTTTTTTGTTTGTGCACAAGGGGTCTCTAATTTGGTTATGTGTTTCGTAGGTGAGTTCAGCTGCATATATGATATTGCTGTGGAGCAATATAAGTTCCCCATCCTGCAAAGTTATTGGAACGCAATCGCCTCCAATTGCTAGGTCATTATTCTTCTCTGTCTATTTTTAATTTTATCAAAACACCCTCAGTTGTTGGAGGGATAAATCCAAGGTATATCCATTTGTCTTGGGGACAATGATTTTGAACAATCTCTTTTCTCTGTCGACGCCACAGCCAACGGGATGAGAGTAGTAGTGAGAGTACCAGCCTTCTTACTCTCACCACTACTCCAAATGGCCAAATGACCACCAATGGCATATTTTAACGCTTTTTCTTTCTCTCGTGACAGTAAGGACAAATTCAAAAAAAGTTTACTCTCATTACTACTCTCAATTTCTATACGTAGGGGCTCGTGACTGAGTCGTATTATCCATGTATGATTTTAATGTACAGATCTGTTCAAACTATTCACCCATCTATTGGGCTTCTTTGTGACCCGTTTTAAGGACTCGTTTTTGTTGATGCACATATAGGAATTTAGTACTGGTCTAGCTCAGCTGATATTGTCAGGATCACACTATGTTTGAATGGACACAAGTGCATAACTGATTGGTAGACACGTGATCAAATAGAGGCTTATATGTATAAAATACCCCGCTAAAACAGGCGCCGCAAGAATTCTTTGTATTCCGGAGATTTTTTTGTAACATAGTCTAAAAAAAGCACGGAAGGAACGGAAATGATTTTTTGCTGGTACAATGGGAGCAGTAGTGTTTGCTTTCAGGCCAAAATTGTGTGATATGCTGCGTAACTAAATACCAGTCGTTCAGTTTTAGTTTTGATCAGTTTTTGTATTCTGTGAATTTCTCAAGGCCTGATCATTTGCAGCAACCATTGGACATGTTGACAGTTAGAGAAAAGAATGATAGGATTGCTCGAAAAGGGCGAGCACATGGCGCCGAAAAAGGAGCATTGACAAAAGTTCAGTTCTTCCAATCCTCATTGCAACTATCTATTCTCTGACTTTTATTTTGCTCATTCTCGGATGGTGTTGTGCATCCATCAATGACATTACTAATCTCAGTGTGTGCTTTTTTTTTAATTGAAACCAGTAGAAAATAGTCCCCATTTCTTTTGGCTATGTCCTTTTTCGTAAATGTGACACGGTGTAGTTTTTGAGACCGAAATACTGTGATTGATAAACTGAGTCAGTGGAGTGCCTTAAAACGAATTAAACGTCCACCATGTGAACAAACACTTCTAATGGACGCTTACAATAATACAATCAGCCACAACAATGGCAGTATGGAAGAATCCTTTATTGCACTAACACACACGATTTGCACCGCGGAGAAACTCAAAGACAATTCACATCTGTGTACAGTGTGGGGCACGATCTTCACGCTCCAGATCAAGACTAGCTAACAGAGAATGCAAATATCCCAAGGAGAAAGATTCACTCCATCCAACTACATCACTTGACACCTACTCTACTGCACCATACCTAACCAGGGTAATAAAGATCCTCTCCCTTGAGAGTGGCACAAGCCTCGACGTGGATGCTATAACTAGAATTTCACAACATTCCATGATAGCGCCAACTTCCAGAAATATTGCTTTCCGGAGGCTATGGCAAAGAGCCTTGAAAAAGAGTACTTTACAGAGAATTCTGGCCAGTACTCGCTCAACGGGAAGCAGTCCCACTCGCACGTTGATGCCGCAGAAGATGTATTTCATCTCAATTTTAAAGCATATGCTGATGACAACTTCAATGTAGAGGATCAACATGGCATAAAACAGGACATGACAGAGAACACAGACAACCTGGTTGACATATACTTACTATTCTCAAACAAAAGTGAGTGGCCACAGATCAGCGCAACATGTTTCACAAGAGCACACAGTAAATCTGCGGATGGAAAGAGAGGACTAGTGTATAACTCTCTTGTTGAAGAAAAAAGTGTCCAACTTCAGCAGCCGGGGTGGTAGAGAATTGAACTGTCACTTTCACATTGCCAATACCCATTATGGAGTCACTCAGGCAAAATCCAAGGATATGTGCAAAATCAGCCGTCATATGGAGAAGCAAAGTCAACAAGAGAAGAGTGATGCCCTGGAAGCCACCATTGATGCATTCAATAGAGCCCTGCAGGAAATCATTGATAAAGCAGGATGTATGGGAAATCCAACACAAATAAACTATGTGGTGGCAGACAAAAACATAAATGTCAGAGAGTTGACGAGTAGTCACTATGAGTTTGTAGAACAAACCCAAAAGATTTTCCAAACCCTAGACTACAACATAGTCCTGAGATCACACATTGAAGGTCCCTCCTCAATAATTGAAAATCTGCCAATGCCCGAGGCCAGTGTTGTACACGGCTGTGCTCACATACCTGCAAGTCAAACAGTAAACCACTTCCTTACACCCAAGAAGCATGACGCTTACTACAGGGCAGGAGTTTGGGAGCACTGGCTACACAAGGAAGGCAAGTACACATGTGTTTTTATAGCGGAAGTTAATGCCTCAGTCAAGACATTGACGAGAGACAACCCCTGTCTTCCAAACGACACAAGGGTAGTACTAGGCAGAATATGGTATGATGGATTTCAGGCAAATCATATTGTAGTAAAGAATGGATTCGGCAGCTTGTAGCTTTTTACACTGTCAATCTTGGCACCAAAGGGCAAGATTTCCAAACACCACATATGACCTTGTGCACTATGCTTACAGAATGCCAACAAACCTGACATAATACTTCAAATTTTGAAAGAGGTAAGCGAAATGAAGGAGCCAACTGACAGGTACTGGGGGTTGGTCACCCACAGATGGTGCTATGCCTGCAAGTACGTGGACAACCATACTCCATCCTGTGCAGTCTGTGAATGTGACCGTATTCATCACGTCCTAGATAGAAATGATGACATGATCAAAGGATACTCTGATTGTCTAGACTGGTGGGGAAAAAGCTGAAAGAAAGTTTATGAAAGCGGAAATAAATACTCGACTAGACCGAGTGTTGGAAATATCCCCAATGGTTACAATTGTACGTGTCCGCTCCCGCGCTTACTAGTGCGACAGCAAGCACGAGTACCAGTACGACAGTCAGGTA
>JAZGVR010000133.1:0-12057 GCA_037356255.1 Thalassiosira tumida | reverse complement strand
AGGGGGCATTCACACAAAAACACGCCGTGCACCGGACAGGTAAGGTCCAATGATGCCGATAACCTCAAAATGGCGCCGTCCTGCGTCCTGGACGCGTTACGAGAAAGGCTCGTGCCGGAGAGTTCGCCGGACAGAGGTCCAGGACGCTCGATAACTCAGCGCCTATGTCCACTTCGTGACATGAGGTAGCGTGGACTCGTACGTCGAGCCGTCGAACCTTGTAACCGTACTGATTCCTTCAGGTTAATTTGAAATTCGAATTTCGAAAACTTTTGATGAGACATCTCCAATCATTCGTACCACTGGATACGTGGGATCAAAAAAGACCACTCTTGTATCGCTCACAGTTGCCGACAACTGTGATCATGGTCATTTTCAATTCAATTGATCAAATAATATCGGACGTATTAAGATGGATATATAAGTAGCTATGGTAATATCGAGCTAAATTATTCAATAGAATCGAATCCAGGCTCAATAGCGCTAGTTTTATTTTGATTTGGTACTGTACGATACCGAGATAACAAATAATCCGACTGTGTGTTTCTCTCTCTCACCTCTAGCACATCGCTGTTCCCAGTAAGGACTTCCCGATTCCCGACCTGGCGAGAGACATCTTTGACGACACGTCCCACAAATCTAACTTCAGATCTCCGCCGCCTTGCATCGGATCCCCCCCCCCTACCCGAAAAAGGTTGCTTTTGTCGCATAGTGTTGCAGCTCACTCACTTCAACCATAGCAGAAAGATGTTCACATTCGCTTGTCTTGGACTACTGTTTCTCCCCGCCTGCGTCACCTCCGCGGCGTCCATCCGAGGCACACGAGACGGTCGGGGAGCCAAGGGAGAGAACCTCGACGACCTCTCCCTTCTCTCCGAGGAACGGCATGCGCCCGCGCATGGAGGCGCGAGGCGCTACCTCCTGACAAGGGAGAGGAGGCTGATCGCTCACGAGGGCGTCATGCGCACGCTGATCATCCGGGTCACGGACGGTGACGGTGAGACCGAACGCAGCGAGCGCTCCCTTCAAAATTTGAACAACCCGCGTCTCACACACCTTGTTAATCAGGCAAGCAGCCCTTCTCAGACGCGCGGCGGGAGTCCGACACGTGGTTCGGCACGTACAGCAACAACTTGTCTGGGAACGCCAACAGCATGGTAAGTCACAATGCCGCCAGAAGTCTGTGTCTCCGGAATCCGTTTTCTAACCATCGCTCCTACAGGCCAGCCTGTATGACCAGTGCAGCAGCGGGAAGCTCAATTTCGTGCCAGCGACGCACTCAGACCTCGTCAACGGTGTGCTCGAGTTGACCATCCCAGACAAGATGACGGGCCTGGGGATGAACGCGGCCGGGGAACTGGTCCGTGCGCAGTTCAACGCCCTGAACCCAGAGCTTGGCATCGAGTTCGACGCCTTCTCTATCATCCTTCCCGAGGGCGTGACGGGGAACGGCGGTATCGCCGGCAAGCCCGGCCAGTACCAGTACTACGGCGGGACAGCCGACCAGTCGCTCGAGGTAGTCATGCACGAGTTTGGGCACAATATGTGAGTCACCCGGCCCGCCTCTCCCATCTCTCTGCCACGCGTCAACCCTGCTAAATCTAACCGCGCCATGAATCAATTGTTCCAGCGGCTTCCACCACTCCGGGGTCGCGGGCGAGGGCACCTATGACGACAACCACGACCTGATGGGCTGCTGCGCCGGCGCGCAGCAGATGTGCTTCAACGCCGCCAAGTCGTGGTACTCGGGCTGGTACAACGACCCCGAGCGCGAGGGCCACGTGGACGTCAGTCACTTCGACGCGCCGGGCCAATGGTGGAACGGGGACCTCGTGGGACTGGATGACTACCTCACCGGGAACTTCGACCCGGCTGACCATGGGCTGCTCCTCCGCACCAAGGGAGGGCTGTACACGATGTTCAACCGCATGAAGGGCGTCAACGCCGGCGTCAAGGCCTACAGGGACGAGGTCGTCATCGTCCAGCAGTGGGGCGAGGGCGGCAAGAGCAACGTGATGGCGGTGCTCGGCGCCGAGCAGAAGCGCTATACCTTCAGCGCAGACTACTACGATTTCGACGTCGAGTTCGAGCTCTGCGAAATCTCCATCCCGCCCGTCGTCACGGGCCCACTCATCGAGATCCGGGGCACCGCTTCCCAGTCCTCGACGGCCCTCAACTTCGGGGCGTCCCGGGCGATCGACGGTAACCTCGACCAGACCTGGGCGGGCCGGTCAGTCACGCACACGACCGGCGACGATGAGGACATGGACCCCTGGTGGGCGCTGGTACTGGACGACGTGACCGAGGTGGAGCACGTGCGGATCCTGAACCGTGCCGACGGCTGCTGCAGCCACCGCCTCAGCGGCGCGTATCTCGAACTATACGATGAAGGCGACGAGATCATCTTCTCGCGGAACCTGGGCACGGCGGACGATGTCGAGGACGTCTACCTGGGAAAAGTGTTCACCGTGAAGAAGGTCCAAGTCAAACATCACGGGATCCGGGTGAGCTAATTTACCGATAGTCGTTGTCATTGGGTGTGACTATTCTTGTCTCATCGTTGTATCTGCTCTGGACCTTGTTGGCTTTGCCTGTCCATAGATTGTCTCCCTGGCCGAAGTGCAGCTGTTCGCCCCGTTGTTTTTGGACGCGCTGACAGGAATGTCGGCCCGCCAGCCCGATTACGCGCGCGTCGTCACTTGGATCTCGCGGGGTGGCGAGCCGCAGATCTCCTGCGAGACGTCGCTGGCGCCAACGCAGAGCAGGGCACCGAGCCTCAGCCCAACATACACGTTCCAGCCGACGATATACCGCGCCGTACCGCCTGCCGTTATCCTGCAGCGGGACGGCGCGCCATGCGTCTTCCAGTCAAACCCCTCGAACCACCCAGACCGCTACAAGTGCTTCCTCGAGCAGACCACGGCGTCGAACGAGCCAGGCGGCTATTTCAACGACGATGTGCTTCTGAGCGGAGAGGACGGATGCATCATCACCGTCCAGCCCTCCCTGTGGTCTTGGCGCAGAACGCAGTTCTTCTTCCAGTCGGATTCAAGCCTCGCCGAGATTAACGCGTGCTTCGCAACGAATTCCCTCCTGACGGAAGTCCACGCCCTGCCTCCGACCAAGTCGCCGCTAGCACCATTGTCAGACGAGCCGAGCATGCGACCCACCCCTCCTCCCACCCCCGTGCCCACGCCCCTGCCAACACCGTCTCCCACTGCTGCACTCACGCCAACGCCTACCTCAACCTTGACCGCTCAACCATCGGCAATAAATCCGTCCATCCCATCAGATGTCACACTACTCCGTGATAATTCCCCTTGCATTTCCCAGATAAACCCAAGCAACCATCCTGACAGATATAAATGTTTCATCGAGTCTACTAATTTTAGCAATAAGCCTGGTAAGTGGGTGCGGGCCTGCTTCTGATTATACAAAGTGCTCCTCGCTAACTTCTCAATCGCTCCCCTCAGGAGGTCACGGGAATCCCTTGACTAGACTTTGGGGCGCCGGCAGCTGCAAGCTGGACATTCGGCCTGTGACGTGGGCGTGGGCAGGGAATATGTTCATCTTTGAGTCGTCGGACGGCCTTGATGCGATCAACGCCTGCTTTTCGCCAAATACGCTCATCACGGACACTTCACCTTTGCCCACTCTCGCGCCAACATCCTCTCCCACCACTGTGCACACACCCGTGCCTACCTCACCCTTGACCGCTCAGCCAACGGCAATCAAACCGTCCATCCCATCAGATGTCACGCTACTACGAGATAATTCCCTTTGCATCTTCCAGGTAAATCCAAGCAACCATCCCGACAGATATAAATGCTTTATTGAGCTTACTGCATTCAGCAATGAGCCTGGTAAGTGGGTGCGAGTGAGCATACTTCTGATTATGCAGAATGCTCCCAGCTAACTTTTCGCTCACTCGACTCCCATCCCCCCAGGAGGTTACAGAAATCCCTCAACTAGACTTTGGGGCGCCAACAACTGCAAGCTGGACGTTCGGCCTGTGACGTGGGCGTGGGAGAGTAACATGTTCATCTTCGAGTCGTCGGACGGCCTCGATGCGATCAACGCCTGCTTTTCGCCAAACACGCTCATCACAGACACTCCAATCACGGACGGCGTTGTCCTCAAACGGGACAGCTCAGACTGCATCTCCCAGATCAACCCTAGCAATCATCCGGACCGATACAAATGTTTCATTGAGCCAACTGTCACCTCCGCCATGCCCGGGGGTCATGGCAATACCGTGGTGCCCCTGGTTGGATTTGCGGGCTGTGTCATTGATGTTCGGCCGGTGACTTGGGCTTGGGAAGGCAACGGTTTCATTTTTGAGTCAAGTGCAAGTCTTGATGTCATCAATGGTTGCTTTGTTGCTGGTCAGGTTATCAATCCAGCTGGTGCAGACCAATCCGATAATTTGTTTGACTAAAATGATAATTGATTTTTCATTGTACTTAGACCCGTCATCATAAGAGTTATAGATGCTTGAACTGACTGACTTAAGGTCGCCATTATGTTATTTAAAACGGACACTCGTTTTCGTTGGTATGAAGCTAGGGGCCTGACTATGCCCTTCAAATATGATACTAGCCACCGCCAACCACCATGACAAACCACCGCCACCGCCACCTGCTCGCTTTGGGCAGGGGGCGCACCGACCCCCCTCCCTCTGCACCTTCCCAACGTACCGTCAAGCGCATATGCCTCATACTCCGCTCCACCAAACGCTCTGAGCCCGACCCTGCACTTTGCATTGATAGAGGTGGCTTTGGGCGGGGGACGGTCCCTCCCTCCCCCCCTCGCAGCCCCCCCCGGCGTACCTTCAAGCGAATACGCCTCATCTCATAACATTCTACCCTAGTCTCACAAATGTGCACCCCACGGGCAAAATAAAACATCTGGCCTACCAACGAAGCTCGTCGCTCGCGCAGAGAGGTCGCGTATCGAAAGCCGACTCCCGGCGGGCGGGGGACGCTCCACCCCCCCCTGCACCTCCTCGGCGTATCTTTGAGCGAATACACCTCATCTCGTAACATTCCACCTTAGTCTCACAAATGTGCACCCCACGGGAAAAATAAAACTTCTGGCCTCCCAATAAAGCTCGTCCCTCGCGCAGAGAGGTCGTGTAGCAACAGCCGACTCCCGGTGGGCGGGTGGACGCGCCGCGCTCCCCCCGCACCCCCCCCGGCGTACCTTCGAGCGAATATGCCTCATTTTGTAACATTCCACCCTAATCTCACAAATGTGCACCCCAGGGGCAAAATAAAACTTCTGGCCTCCCAACAAAGCTCGTCGCTCGCGCTGTACACAAAAATTGTGCAAAATTTGTAAAGTGGGAAGTACACTACTATAAAGTAGCTCATTGTTAAGAACATCTAATCTCTTTCATGTCCTTATTGTAGATTTCTTGCTGGTGGTAAGTGACGTGGTCCTATAGCAGCGGCATACTTTCAGTAGTATATTTGGTTATCAGTAAATCAATTTAACTATAGCAGTGGAAACATTGCTTGTAGATCAAATAGTAATAGCACTTCCTTTGAAGGGATTACCTCAAAATTTTAAGTGTTAGTTGAAACTTTTTACAAAAAGTATGGGCACACATACACAGCTACTAAAAAAACAGAAGAATGCTTCTTTGAGCAATAACTTTTGGTGAAAAAATTAATTCCTAAAGTTCAAACTAGAGGTTAAGAAAAATTTGGGATTCATCACTTCATTGATACTGAAGAATGGGTGAGGCCAAGGTAAACATACATTTTATTCAAAATCCTCATATTATCTAACACAACAACTAACTACTTTATATTACGGAAATCAATGTCACAACTTGATCTCTCGGGAGAAGATTGCTTTATTGATTTTAGGATAAGACAGAAACAGAGAAACAAATATCCTGGTGTATATGTGCTGTGATATTAGAATGGTAAGAACATCACCATTAAAGATCTACTTGAGTAGCATACAACTACACAAAAAGCAAAAATAAAGAGAGTGTTAGGAACAGATTTAGCTTTTAGACCTACTGATGAAAAACGTGATAGCGTTATGATACTTTCATATTGGCAAGATTTGATCAACAAAGTCAGTCAGGAATTATAAGAGCGTCTTTTTCAGATAACTTACGTGCTCAAAGATTGGCAAAAAATAGGCTAAATCATTTGAGTGGCAATTTACTACGATCAAGTTATTTATCTGATTTGTGAGTTAACCATGCACACTTTGTAGAAAATTCACAACCATCAACAACCCTACTGATATATGATTATTTTTAATTATCTATCACTTTCAAAGACAGAGTTGGTTAGATCTTCAGGGATACAAGGAATGTACTTTGTTTAAGCACTTAAAGGAAAATATCATGCAATACATTAAATGTGAAGATTGTTTCTCTCCTAACTAAATAGTCTAAAACACACACAATAAAACACCAGGAATTGGTTCTTGATGAAAATCATTCATCTCTTTCTCTTCCTCTATAGTTTCAAAAAAATTATATTGCTATAATATGTTCTTCTTGAGATTCTAAAAAATAATTCACTTACGTTTACAATCTATTCTGGAAAGACGAAATAGTTTGTAACAATATATTGCTTTGATTGGGTCGTCTGCTCCATTGGCTCGTGCAGGCGCTTGAGTGATTCTTTGATTTCAGGGAGTGTGGGCCTGCCGTACATGTCCATTAGGCGGGACATGATATCGGACGGGCGGATGTTCCTGTATCACTGTTGACCAATTACGGCCGAGTCCATATGGTACGCTGGCTCAATGTTCTCCTTGAAAATTTGGACAAGGACCATTTCGACGGCCAGAAATATATCCCACAGTTCCTTTTCGCCGTCCCATTGTGCCTGGGCGATGGATATGAGGTAGTCCGACGCCGCCTCCAACGGGGGCTCAAATAATGCCTCCAGACCGTCACCCACGCTGTCGTCGAGATCAGGGCTGTGAACCCGACTAAAAGAATCCCTTGGGCTGGTCGCTGGGTGTATCTAATTATTGCCGCATTAGGTTTTGGATCAAAACCCGAACGCGAGAATTTTTTTCCGGGTATTGGGTCATCGAGTATTGGGCCTGACGACCGTGAATCGATTCCCATTCTCACAATCTATCCTAGACGTCGGGATTTTGAACCCATATTTGTGGGTCTCCTTCCTGGTTCTTGAACGTAAGGCAGAGATGATCACGTCACGCTTCCGCAGGGTGTAGGGAACCCACCACGCAAACGCGGGTTCCTCCCATATGCCATGGGCGGCAACGTATTCGGCAATATCAACGGGGCAGCATTCTTTAAGTAGCTTGAGGGGCTGCCATTTGGTAGTCCCATCACTCCATTTAACCAAAAACTCCATCCCACAGTAGTCTGCCTTAAAGACTTCCGTCCGTTGCACGTGGCTATATATTTCTTGGACAGCGGCACCGCTGAGCCATCTTTCTTGTGGCTGATTATCTCGGCCACCGTTCTTGAGTATTGCCCATTTTTGTCCACATGGGATAGGATATTATCAGCTATAATATTGGCGGCATATGGCTTGATCGTGCCGCCGGGAAACTCAACCTCGTAGACTGGGGTATTGAGCAGTGGGCTATCATTCCACCGGCCAATCGCCCGGCCATCCTCCCCTACAACCCGCCTGACTACCTTTGCCAGCCGTGGTTCCAATTTAGATAGGAGCACTTCTGTGTTGATGATCTTGTCAGCAAGCGACTGCTGGAGGATCGGTTTCCCGGCACTGTCAACACAGTCAGTCTCTGGGATAATAAAAGTATCCTCCTCAACAGCATGAAGGCTGTGCAGAAGGTCCTTGGGGTCAAAACGGTGCTGCTCCTCCTGGGCCTCAAGGGCATCCGGAAGGGTAAACGAATCACCCAGGCGCTCTCTAATTTTTAAATCAAAGTCCTATATTTTCTGTTTCTCTGCTTCATTAGATATGAACCTCTGGGCAGGGGTTAACTTCATGGCGGTTCTCCTGGGTAACACTTGTCCATTGGACTTAATTACCCACTGGGTCATTTTATTACCCTCATTCTTTGCAGGACCAAGACACCTGCCCAGCATTGCATACTGGAACGGGAAAGAAACCGCGCTGGAGCCATCGTAAAAGTAACACCACTCATACCATGCAAACTAGCATATATTAGATATATCCCCCTTCCTCGCCAAAGATAGCAGTGTGTGAGGGTGTATTTCCTAGCTGGAACAAATCCCTAGCCGTCATGTTGAATATTTTCTCCCTCCTTTCCATGCGGTAGTCCCAAAGGACCGGGGGGGGGGGGTGCGCTTCTCTTGTATCCTTCCTAACAGCCTGCTTTAAAAGGCCTACATAGGGCTTGGCAAAATTAGCAAACTGAGTGGATTGTTCCAAGATCTTCAGCGTTGTTCCAATCTTGTTACAGAAGTCCTTAACTTCCCTACTTTAAAAGCCAATGGCAACTCACGTGTAGAGACCATAGGGTATACCTTAACATAGCCCTTGTCAGAGACAAAGAGCTACATATATGGACAAAGCCGCTGTAAACGGAGATGTTGAACGTTGGCGTCGCGTTCAAGATCCTACGTACAGGAAAGAAGGCTCCACCAGGATGGACCAAGGCAAGCGGGCATCTCATCTGGGATGTAAAAATGTGGATGACTCGTAAAAATTGTTGGGTCAAAGATGGCCATAAGACCCCTAACCCGTCAACGTCGAGCTATGCTGGTATCGTCTCCTGTGAGTTAATAAAGATGGCCCTGACGACGGCCACCCTGCTGGGACTGGACGTTTTCATGGCAGCCATCCAAAACGCTTACCTTCAGGCGCCGACTAATGAAAAGTACTACATCATCTGCGGCGCTGGGTTTAGCCTAGAGAATGTTGACAAAGTGGCCCTTATTAGGCGTGCACTCTATGGTGGAAAGGTTACAGGCCAGGATTTCTGGCGCTACCTTAGGAAATGCATGGAAGAGCTTGGACTCACCTCCTGTTGAGAGACCATAATAATAGGTCTCCTCAGTACCTACGGTACCTTAAGTACCTAGAGATGAAGGGACGAGAACAGACAAGAATACCAGGTAAGTAAGCTTGGTATGTAGAGATGTCCTACGTAAGTACCATACGTAGGACCAGTTCAATGGCTAGGGATAGCTTGAGCGTTGAAACAATGAATTAGTTAGAGTGGGCCGTTAGTTAGTATCGGCGCACTTAATTCCAATAATCTACTTATTACTAGGAATTTAGGTTTTCATCGCAGCTACCTGATTCTCAACACCTCCCGACGGGCTGAGCCTGGTGTTTGGTACCGGTCTGCAGTTATGAAGTCTGGACAGAAATACTATGAGTATGTCCTGCTTTACTACACCGATGACTGTTTGGCAATATCAGAGAATGCCGAGTCTATAATAATGGATGAGATAGGGGCCCACCTCAAGTTGAAGGAGGAATCCATTGGGCCTCCATCTCAGTACCTGGGAAGTAGACTGAGACAGGTTAGGGTAGAAAACGGACAGGATGCCTGGGATTTTAGCTCAACAAAATATGTCAATGAGGCCACAAATAACGTCGAAGAATCCCTTGCCAAGAAGGGCAAGACTCTATACAAGAAGAAGGCCCCCATCTCGAATGGGTACCGTCCTGAGATTGATGTGTCTGAAGAATTAGGGGAGAACGATGCAGCCTATTACCACTCCCTAATTGGGGTGCTACGCTGGACAATGGAACTAGGTTGTACAGACATATATGTCGAGGTCTCCATGCTAGCCTCACATCTATGCCTACCTAGACAAGGTCACCTAGAACAAGTCTTCTGCATATTCTCGTACCTGAAGGCGCACGCAAACTCGGAGATGGCATTTGACCCTAGTATGGTGGACTTTGACAAAAGCCTATTTCCTAGGGAAGATTGACGATATTCCGTATACACGCAAAAAAAATGGAGCGGTACTAGAGGAGGCCTTACCCCCGGGGATGCCAGATCCAAGATGATGGGGACTCACAATTAGAGTGTATGTGGATGGTGACCACACAGGTGACTCGGTCACAAGACGGCCACGATCAGGATTTATTGTTTACTTAAACAACTCACTCACCTACTGGAGCTGGAAGAAACAAACAAGTTGTGAAACAAGTACATATGGCAGTGAGCTTGTAGCTATGGAACAAGCTGCAGAATATGTTCATGGTCTCAGGTATAAGCTCCGGATGATGGGTGTACCGGTGAATGGCCCCGCCTACATTTTTGGGGATAGCCAGTTCGTCCTAGCAAATACATCATCTCCAGATTCTATGCTTAAGAAGAAATCTCTAGCAATCGGATACCACTACGTACGCAAAGGTTGTGCCATGGATAAGTGGCGCATATCATACGTAAACACGCATGAGAATATGGCAGATATGATGACAAAACCACTGCTATCTGGTGCTAAAAGGACCAAATTTGTGAGTATGCTACTGCACTACATCTAGAACTAGAAAATAATTGAAATGACCTGCCCTGCAAGCGCTCTGTTGGTGAATGTATAATCTTCGTATTGGAACCACTGAAGATGAGGAGTCATGGAGGGTGTGAGGGGGAAGTACTTACCCAAAACAACCCAAATCAATCTAAAAGAGATTGAGCTGGTTTGAGGAGAGTATCGTAAGTACATGTACCCTAGGTACTTTATAATCCTGGTAATATACCCAGGGATGTATATAGCTACCTACACAATTTCAATATGTAATTACTTTGGTTACACGTACTTAGATTAGATTGAATGACAACAGACTTGCCCCCCTCCCCTCCCTCACCCTCCATATTCCAACAACATACCATTTTATATCCCAATTACTATTTGCATAGTTTAGGATGGTGGTGGTGTCCGTCGGTGTGTGTGCGTCGGTGATCGGGTTTCCCTCCGCGAGCTTTGTTGGGAGTCTGGGAGTTTGAAATGTCCCCAGCAGCGCTTATTGGGAGTCCGGGAGTTCAAAATTGCTCGATGAGATTCTTCATTTTCAGGCGACGAGCTTTGTTGACAGACTGGGAGTTCAATTTTGTCGCCGGGGTGGACAATCACAAGAACGGGGTGGAATGTAACAAGACGAGTCGTATTTGCTTGAGCGCACGTCAGGGGGGGGGGGGGGTCCCACCCATGACGAGGCGTATTCCCTCAAGGGTACGCCGGTGTGTAGGGGAGCGGCATCAATGCAAAGTACCAGGGGGGGGGTTCAAAGGGTTTGACAGGGCGGAGTCAACGGGGTGAAGTTAACGGGGCAGCACTAACGTGTGTGCTCTCGAGGGCACGCCAGGGGTGTGTGTGGGGACGGAGTTCCCCCATCCAAAGCTACATCCCTGAATGAAAAGTATGGGGGTGTATCTAATGGGGGATGGGCTGGGTGGGGTTGATAGGGAAGGGCAGAAAGGGTGGGTTGGGGTGAGGTGGTCGTGCAATGGTTTACTGTGCGGGGTTGGCGGGGTAGGGTTAGTGAGATTGAGGCGGAGGCGTTGACGGGGTCAAAGGGGCAGGTTTTTCGGGATACGGACATGGGTGACGGAATAGGAATTGGGGAGCAGAATTGACGGGAACGATCGAGCGTAATTGACGGGATCAATAGGAAAGGGTTGATAGGGTGGTTTTTTAATAAAGGTACAATCCATGCTTTGTGTCATACCGCGCTAGCCGAGTATTGCGAGGCTAGTCTCTATTACTATTTGCGCAGTTTGGGACGATGGTGGTGTCCGTCGGTGTGCGTTGGTGATCATTTTTTTGTCCACGTGTTTATTGGGAGTCTGGGAGTTCAAAATTGCTCAACAAGATTCTTCATTTTCAAGCGACGAGCTTTGTTGGCAGACTGGGAGTTCAAATTTGTCCCCGGGGTGGAAAATCACAAGAACGGGGTGGAATGTAACAAGACAAGGCGTATTTGCTCGAGTGCACACCAAACGGGGGGGGGGGGGGTCCCCCACCCACGACAAGGCGTATTCCATCAAGGGTACGCCGGTGAGTAGGGGAGCGGCATCAATGCAAAATCCCAGGGGGGTCAAAGGGTTTGACAGGGCGGAGTCAACGGGGTGAAGTTAACGGGGCAGCACTAA
>JAZGVR010000132.1:0-12629 GCA_037356255.1 Thalassiosira tumida | reverse complement strand
CCGCCGATGATGCTGCCGACGATGCTGCCGAAGATGCCGCCAACGATGCTGCCGACGATGCTGCCGACGATGCCGCCAACGATGCCGCCGACGATGCTGCCGACGATGCTGCCGACGATGCTGCCAACGATGCCGCCGACGATGCTGCCGACGATGCTGCCGATGACACCGCCGACGATGCCGCCGACAATGCCACCGAATCCCGCCGATGATGCAGCCGACGATGCTGCCGACGATCCCGCCAATGATGCTGCCTACGATGCTGCCGGCAATGCTTCCGGCGATGCTGCCGACGATTCTACCAACGTTGCTGCCGACGATTATGCCAACGATACTGCCAACGATGCTACTGACGATGCCCCCGACGATGCTGCCGGCGATGCCGCTGATGATGCTGCCGACAATGCTGCCGACGATACCGCCGATGATGCTGCTGACGATGCTGCCGACAATCCTGCAGACGATGCTGACAAAGATTGCGCCGACGATGCTGGCAACAATGCCGCCGACGATCCTGCCGCCGATGATGCTGGCGATGATGCCGCCGATGATGCCGCCGACCGTGCTGCCGACGATGCCGCCGACGATGCCGCCGACGATGCCCCCGACGATACCACCGAGGATGCCGCCGATGACGCTCCCGCCGATGCCGCCAACGATGCTACCGATGATGCCGCCGACGATGCCGCCGAATCCCGCCGATGATGCCGCCAACGATGCCGCCGACGATGCTGCCGACGATGCCGCCAACGATGCCGCCGACAATGCTGCCGATGATGCCGCCGACAATGCCGCCGACGATGCCCCCGATGTTACCACTGACGATCCTGCCGACGATGCCGCCGACGATGCTGCGCGCGGGGAGGCCGCGGACGTCCGGGCCGGGACCGGGGAGATCGCGCGGAGGCACGACGAGGAGCACGCCCCGATCTACGCAGCGCACGACCTGTCGACGAGGTTGCACTCTATGCGGAGCGAGGCGCGCCTCGTCGCGGCCCAGGGGAGGAAGCGCCGTCGCGAGGGGAGACTGCGGGGCCTGGGGGATCGGACGGGACGTCAGAGGGGGGAGGCGGGCGAGATGCGTACCGAGACGGATCGCATTCGGGAGGAGCGCGCGGAGATGGATCGGAGGGAGGAGGAGGATGACGAGGAGACGGTGGCGTTGAACATGCAGATCAAGAGCGTGTTGGCAAAGGTGAGGTTGTCATTTGCTGGTATATGTGCTTGCATATGTAGGCAGATCTATAACCCTTTTTTACAATGTTGGGCAATCCTTAGTTCTTACTCACATCCAAACTTCCCTAACACATATTGCTGCACTTATTTTCCAGAAGGCATCCCTTCGTTCAGCACTGAACGACGCGAGGGAAATGCAGCAAACTGCGTCCTCCAACCGCAACACATGGGAGCGACAGTGCGTGGAGGGGAAGTAACACGAGTTTCCAGTGGCACAGCAGGAGGCTGTGTATTTGGATGGCACGTACCAAAGCTCTTTGGCCAGAAAATAGTTAAAATATATTTGTCTTGGAAATGAATAAGTAAAAGTTTCGGATGAAGACGAGTACACAATATCTAATGATATAATAACAGAGCATGTCATGAGCATATTCGATTAAAACCTATTTCTTTCTTCTCTCGTGCCGAGAACGAAATCGATGCCTGGCGTCCTTATTTCTCCTCCTGCGATCATTGCCGCTGTCCGATTCTTCGTTGGATTCGCTGGCACTGTAGTTACACCGTTGTCGTCAATGCCGATGTTTTCTACGACGTTTTTCTTTCCACTTTCGTTTCTTGCGGCCTTCGTTGTCGGTGTCACAGTCGCAATCGTGGCGGATTTGGCGACGGCGTGCTTGTTTTTGTTTCAGTTGGCTGTTCCGGGAGACACTACTGTCCGTAGAAGAAGCACCGTCATCAACAGATCGATCCGGAAGATGACATTTCGTATTGTTTGCATCCGCCGTCGTCCCTTCAGAAGGCATCCCTTCGTTCGGCACTGAAGAACGGAAGGGAAATGCAGCAAACTGCATCCTCCAACCGCGACGCATGGCAGCGACTGTGCGCAGAGGGGAAGTAATACGAGTTTCCACTGGCACGGCGGGAGGTGGCGTATGCGGATGGCACGTACCGAAGCTCTTCGGCCGGAAAATAGTTAAAAGATATTTGTCTTGGAAATGAAGAAATGCAAATTTCTGATGGACAAATACACGATATCTAATGATATAAAAAACAGAGCATGTCATGAGCATATTTGATTAAACCCTATTACTTTCTCCTCTCGTGCCGAGAACGAGATCGATGCCTGGTGTCCTTATTTCTCCTCCTGTGATCGTTGCCGCTGTCCGATTCTTCGTCGGATTCACTGGCGTTGTAGTCTCGCCGTTGTCGTCGGTGCCGATGTTTTCTACGACATTTTCCTTCCACTTTCGTTTCTTGCGGTCTTCGTCGTCGGTGTCGCGGTCGCCATCGTGGCGGCTTCGGCGACGGCGACGGCGATGGTATTCACGTCTTCGTCTCGACGATCGGCTGTTCCGGGAGGCGCTGCCGTCCGTCCAAGAAGCACCGTCATCAACAGCTCGATCCAGAGGATTGCATTTCGTATCGTTTGCGTCCGCCGCCGTCCCTTCGTTCGAGTTCTTTGTTTCGTCGTCCGTGTAATTTTCGTTTGGAGCGCTTTCCACGCCACATTTTCTTGCTCGAGCGGCCGTGTGCCGGCCGTTTCTCTCCGGCTCGTTGCGGTCGTCGTCATCGGAGGAGGAGATGTCCGATCCGGCGTCGAAGATGGCTCGGAATACGTCCTTCGACGGACGGACCGGAGGCGGGCCCGCGTCTTCCTCCTCGCCCGACGATGTTGCGCCCCTATCCGTTGCGTGGCCCACGGTTGCACCCGTTGACGCGGCCTCCTTCCTACCGGCATCAACCGACACTTTTGGCGCGGCGTCCCCTTCTTTGCCCTTCTGGCGCTGGGCCACGGCAGGCTCGTAAATCGTCCGACGGAAGTACTCCTCTTCCTTGCCCCGTCCCACCATCGTCCCGTCCGTCTTCGTTGTTTTACAGACGGCGTTCCCGCTGTGGACGGGACAGGCAGGCCCCAGCTCTTACGGAGGAGATGGGACGCATGGGAGCAACTGTGCGTAGAGGGGAAGTAACACGAGTTTCCACTGGCACAGCAGGAGGTGGCGTATGTGGATGGCACGTACCGAAGCTCTTCGGCCGGAAAATAGTTAAAAGATAATTTGTCTCAGAACTGAAGAAGTACAAGTTTCCGATGAAGACAAGTNTCAACTTCCGACTGGTTATTCAACATCATCGCCGTCAATTCAACCCTTCGCGGTATTTTCGAATTATTTTTAGGTCTAGGTACGCTACAATATAGGCTACGATCAGTCAATTTCTGTCATGTCGTTCTCATCCCCTTCCGAGCGGGCCGCCACGACCGTCCCACGCGCGCCGGCGTCTGAAACGGCCACCATCGTTCCATCCCCAACTCCACAAAAGCACAAATCTCCGCCCCAACCCTTGCCTCTTAGTGAACGTGTCCCCACCGCAGAGCAAGTGTTGAAGAGAGTCCAAGAAGATGAACTACTCATCGATCTATTCAAGGATTCATTCTGGGTAGGATCCGAGGATCAACAAGTATTCTACGACAGTACACTGTGGGAAGAGGTGGCACAAAAGATCGAGTGTGCGATCGACAAGTACACTCCGACACTCGAGAAGGACATGAAGGCGAAAGCTGCTCGTTTCGAGGGGAAAATGCGTAAGATCCACGACTTCTACATTTGCAAATATCCGTTATTCAGCCCCGAGCATTTAGATACAATGTCCAATTGTGAAAAAGATCATGCATGCTGTCTGATCTTTCACATTGGTGGCTTGTTCCTTCGATATTTTCAACTATTGATTATCCCACCGGGGGGGGAGAATCCTGTTTCCGTGGAAGAGCAGATTGCTCGCGTCGTTAGAGATACGAAAGCAATGCAACTATATGATTGTTTTCGTCCCAACACGGCAAAGCATGTGTACTACGTCATCGGATTTTTGTGTCATGCTGGAGAGAAAGAGGCGCTTAGACGCAGCAACAAAAAAGACATTGGAAAATGCATTGCTGCACTGAAAAGTCATTTTGTGTTGGGAACAGACAAATCAGCTGTGGCGGCAATTCGTCTTGAACTCTCCGCCGGAGTGACTGCATTGGTTGATAAACGATGCCAATTGGGAGGTCTGAAATATCCAGACAAAGCTCTTTACAGTGTCTTTGTTCTGATTGAGAAAGCCTTTTCAATAGTGGCTACTCCACGTAACTTTTCTATTTTCGGGGGGAGATTGTTGGATGACATATCCAAGACCTTACAAAAGAATGAACAGCTCATTTCTGATTTCAGTGGTCTGTTTGATGACGATGTATTCCCAAAAGATACCATCCATGAATGTATGGTGTATTATTTGTCTGTGTTTGGGAATGTACGAGCGAGAGACTTGGCATTTCGATACAACAGTAACATCAAAAAGGGGCCGGAGGTGGGACTACGACAGACTCTTGCTACCGCGAAAGCTACAACCAAAGCCGAAGCTACAGTTAAAGGTAAAAAATCATCTAATAAAAAGAAGAAGGGCAAAGGCAAGCGTAAAGCGGCCAAGGCCCAAACAGGTGAATCTGACGGATATGTATCATCTGATGCTGAACCAGAGGTATGTCCTGAACAGAATACAAACACAAATGATCAACATGCAGCTCTGCAAAATCTATCAACTACAGAGGTAGATGTTAGTTCATCCGATAATAGAAAAGAATGCACAATCCATCCAAAAACTACATCCCATATGGATTAAATAAATGTAATTGATTCATTTCATGTATGTGCATATATGTTTATTTATTTATCTGTAGTTTTTTGCTTCTTAGATCTTCGATTTGCAGTTTGGATTGGAGCCAGATATTCTGTGGATGCCGCACGCGTCTTACCAGAGTTAGCTCTATTATCAAATGAAAACATGTTGCCACCAAAGGAGTTTCGTGATGCTACACGAGAGCAACCGTCAATGCATTGCTTCATCGTCGGATTTGAATTTATATAACGAATCATAGAAAAAAAATGCTCACACACATCAGATCCACTCCGTCCCTGATGCATTGTTTTTGTACCATCAGTTTCCAAATACAATGAAGCTACCGATGCCACCCCGAATACCATCCAAAGTAAATCCTCATGAGTATAATTTGTTATGTATTTCTTTGCATCTCCTTTGCTTTCCTTTCGCCATTCCTCAAAAAGGAGCACAACATCGAACAATTCTTTGATATGACGATGTCTTGGAGTATTTATTAATTCCACATCCTTATCCTTGCCACTCTTATAAGAGCGGCCATTCATAATATCCACCAGTCTATCTACTTTCTCAAAAATATCAATCATGGGTTGATACTCTTTGATGTTGGGTATTGATTCACCCGCTTCATACTCATCAGGATCACAATGATCTTTGAGCATTGTGATTGTAGATTGAGATGGAATCTGTAGTGCAAGGAAAACTCTCATCTTCAAGTAAGCATTGAGATTGAAATGATCATGTGTTTTATTGTATCGTCTAACCTCTCCAACTGATGTATCTGCATCACCACTAGCCTGCCAGACATGATAAATCTTTTCAAGGCTCATTGATTTGCCACAAAAGCTGAGTTCACGAGACTTATTGTCATAAGCATTCCGATTTTGTTTTACCCCAATGTGGCATTTCACTTCCAACGACGATTATGATTTTGTATCGGTACAGTGGATGTGGATGTTCAAATCCAACTTTGAAATCCAATGGTAGACCCTCCAATTCTTCAGGTGTCCATGTACCCAATAAAATGTATCTTGCAGACACGGTGCACAGCGTTTTCCAAGAGAGTCTATTCTCGCTCGCTCCATCACCAGCTAAAGTGTCCATAATCCATCCATACAATACAAGAAGTACTGCATTAGAACAAATCTCACGTGTCAAAAAATGCGCTGTGATGGTTTTGAGTTGGTACCTAGCAACCAAGAATTGGTGCTTCTGATCTGATGCCCATGTGGTTGCAATAAAAACCAAGAAATGCTTTGCCATCTCCGGGATGACCATCTTCTCTTTTTTGTCACCGCTCTTTTCTAGCACCTTCAGTTCGTCCTTAATGATGTTTTTGTCAAATGCATCATTGGCCACACCCACGAGTCGATTGGTATGATGATTCACTTCAAAGCGCCCCTTTGTGTGCATTGAGTCTAATGCAACGGTGACGTGGCGCCGCCAGTCAAACCTATCTGCCCCAGGATTTTGATCTTCGAACCTCTCCTGAGCCATGGCCACGTTTGCTCTCATAAAACCATCGGGTGCATTTGAATTAGACATGTTATATCTCCTTATTTGGCGGTCGGACGGTAGTCCACATACTTTTGCTACAAGATTGTAGAGCCCGCCCTTGTATCCCATCGATTCCCTCACCGTGCATCCCAGACGTATCATAAGCGGGCAGAGCCTCATTGCTTTGGCACCCTTCTCTTTAGCAATTTTGTGATTTCTCACACTCTGAGCAAATGCATACTCAGACACGCTGTCCGCCGAGACCTCTGAGTTGAGAAAATTTTGAGTAGCCTCTGCAACATCGTCACTGAATGTATCGTCGAGATTCTCATTCATTGGCACTTCAATGAAGGTGGTATTCAGCAATTTTGCAATAACTTCATCTCGACGTTTGATCTTTTTGGATTTGTTGTGACTCTTTCGACGGTGATATTCAGTTCTATCTCTTTGTAGAGATGTCGAGCGCTGAATCAATGAACTCCGGAGGTTGCGGTTGTGTTCCCCCTCCCTCAAATCAACGGCAGATTCTAGTCGACGAAAGAGTATTTGCTTCGACTTGAAGCAACAACTGCACAGCTTATTGATGCCCGTCAATTCTTTACCATTGCAATCAATTGATCTGATGATACAATGATCAAATTGATCCTCCCCAACATTCCGATTGTCCTCCTCGACCGTCCAAGCAATCACATCCTTTTGGTTGCCATCCATTATCGCTCCAATCGTAGGCGGCGCTAGAGATTCACTCCACTTATCATCTGTGGGTCGAGAAAGGTTTGACCTAGTAACAAACCCCTCCCTTACAAGATGCTTGAAGCCAAGGCAACGCTTCTCTCTCCGCTCTGTGATTATATCTGTTGCTTCGCCACGCATTTCCCACCTCTTGATTGCATCCATTGTTATGCCCATGCAAAATCTAGGGGCGTCCTGCTTGGGTTCATCGACATGATTGTTGGTGTCGATCCAGCAACGATCAATGTCGTTCCATTGTAGATTCGTCACGTGATTTGATGCGAACGTGAACGACGCCGACTGTTCGATTAGATCCGGTTTGTCGCGATTCCCCAGCTCTCCGAACCAGCGCTTGATTTGCTTGTGAGTACGTCGATGTGTTTTTGGAGGAAGCAGGATTTTGGACGACGTCTGCCTATTTTTGTGACGATCTCGAATAAATAGATCGATAATGGTGTCGTCCGATACGTTAAGAAAGTCTAGACGCTCGAGAAGGAGAGAGGATTTACTGCCCCTCGTCTCAGCTATCTCGCGCCTGAGGATACGTAAGTCAATGGCCGACGCATCGACTTGGACGTCGGAAGGATGCGTCGAGATCTTTGCCCTTGTTTTTGTAGATCGCGACGATCTGCGCGGGCGACGAGACGAACTCATGCATTAATTTAATTGCATTAAATGACGGTGGCGTCGTTGTAGTACGACCGACGCGACAAGGAAGCGGCCGGCGATCTTCAACGCGGTTCGGGTTGATGTTGGATAATATGGTGTCAGCGAGACGGTATCTTGCAGTTCTGGTCGGACTCTGGTCGTTACAAAATCTCATTCATTTGTATGGCGAAAGCATGGGGAGAGGGATGCTATGGGGTCGAAGTAGGCACGGACGTTGTTTCGGACTTTAAAAGTTAAAGCTAGCTAATTTGACTAGCGGAATATTAGTGTCCGTACCCTCTTCCCCTGCCTAAACACTCATCACTATTTTGCCTCACCGGTATCGGCATTGACCCAATCTTGAACCTACTTGAACGCTACTATAATACCTCACTTTTCTTTTGCCTCAGTCTCAGTCAGTTAGACTCACCATATCCGCGCTCAATCCAGTCGGCCCCATCTCGGCCGCCGCATTGTCTCCCTACCTGGATTCCTTTGAATACTACACTAAGAGGGTACTCAATTTATCACTTGCTTGGAGCCCTATTTTCCTCCCTCCTGATCTTCTGCTGAAAGACAGAAAGGACGCCGCCGGAAAGGTGATGCGTTCACAGCAGAACAACCTAACTTATCTCATCAAATCCATCTTCAGTTCTAAACTTGGGAAAGTGGCTACCAAAAAGGCTCCTTCCGCCGCCAGTGAACTCAAATGCATGCCCACCCGAGCCTCAAAACATCTGTGTGATTCCGATTCAACAGCATCATTACTGCTATCTTCATCTTTCTCTCACAATAATGAGAGCATGAATCACACCTTCTCTGAGGATTCCCTTGCACCACATCATCATCTAATTCCAATTTCCGTAGTCCGCTTTGTACCGCCGTTTCTCCCCGGCACAGATGGTACAATTAAGCACCGAAGACAAAATCATCATCGTCATTCCCGAGTTATCAGACAACACACCCGATATATGGCGTTATGCCATTACCAAAATACAAAGAAAAATAGATACAGTATCCCCGTGTTGACGGTACCCCCCAATCTTCAAAACATACCCTTTTGAAAAGTTCTTGACGGAACGATGGTATATCCTTGCAGTGAAGAGTATATTCACCTTGAGGAGAGTCCACGGGATACGCACACATCCACACACACAACTATGTCCGCGTCGAAAATACCATGCTTCCTCTTGGCTATGGCAATAGCAGTGACCTACACTGCAGCCAATTTGCCAGTGACAAGCGATAAACCACCTAGTTCTATCAAAGATGATCGGTGCAGATATAACTGCCCTCCTCCACAATCCACAGCATGTATATCCTCCCAGTATTGACTGGACTTCTCCCATTGGCGATGTTGCTACCAACGAGCGAGATATGTTTATCGGACTAGTATTAATATGGCAATGCCATCCAAGCCAATACGCAACAACAAAATACCAATTAATTGAAGGAGATGGCTGTGAAGTTGGAGCTGCAGATCTTATCGCAAGGTGTTCTGTTGCGAATGTTCTTAAATATTTGTGCACTGACATGGATAGTAGTAACTTGCAATTTGGGCATATGGTACCATTTTGATTGCAAGTAAAGACTTTATTTATACTGGACGGACTGAAGCTATTGTGTGTGGACAATGTTAGTCAACTTATTCATACCACACACTTCACTGGCTTCTTTGCATATTTTCTTTACTACCAATAGCATGAATAGTTATTACCTGACTAAGACAATAACATCGCATCATGCTTGCTGTTTAGTGCCATATCATGCTTGTATCTCCTTTGGAATAGAAACCAATGTTACTCCTTCTACATCTTCAGAATTTGCCTTCGTTTCAGCACAATGTAATTCCAGTTGGATTTCTATCAATGAAATGAGTAGGCCCATCAACCTCAATGCCAACTTCCTTCCTGTCAACATTTCCTCCTTCGGGTTGAGGCCGATGAAGCTGGAATCCTGAAATGGAAGGTTATGTGGAAGTGAATGCATTATATTACCGTCTCTCAAGAATGAGAGGTAATCCTATTGGACTTCTCGCGTTTCTACCATTTATGGAGCTGGCTTATTTGCACTGTTGAAGTTGTCCATTTTTACACAGTCTTGATATTTTTTGACATGCTCAGGGCTGTTAGGGACGGTTTTATTGGCACACACCCCTTCAACTCTCATCAGTGGCACGGGAGAGTAATATTCCGAGACGATCACCTTCCTTTTGTTAATATTTCTGACGACGGCCATAAGATGTGATCAAGAGTGCTAGTTTTGATCATGCTGCTGCTGCTGTCATACTCCGAGGGGACAAAAGTGCTCGTGTGCAAATGCCACTTGGATAACATCCTAAATATTATGATATGAACTCAGATTGACAAAGGTTCTATGACCATTGTACCGCCTTCACCAACTGCATAGATCCGCATTGGATTGTGGATTGGGCCATTGTATGAGTGGTAAAAAGTAGTGATCCCCTCAGGACGTTTGAAAGCACGCTCAAAGTGGCACACATAGATATGTTTGACCACACCAGCCAAGAGTTTCTACAATGTGAATGACTAAAATTGATTGAATAAATTTAGCATCTCATTTTCAGTCGTGGCCGCCATCAATAATTGGTGACTCTCTGTCATTTTTTGCCGAAAGGTGGAAAATTATTGCTTGTTACACATCTAATTATCTGTTGCAAAACATGAGTCCCAGAATCTTGAACGTTGTGCCTCCGATCAATTCAATCTGCACCTGAAAGCTATCACCGACCTTTGCAATGGTATTATCTCCTAGATCCTCCATTACAGAGTAAGTAATTGATGCGGTTGCATTGTGAAAGCCCCTTAGCTCAAATTCGTGGACTTTCTTGTATTCTTCATCATTTTTGCCTTTGACAAAGGATGTAAATCGTGCTGCACTGCCAGCCCATTTATCTCCATAGCTCTTCAGGTAGTCCACCATCACAAATTGAACATCACGATCAATATTCTTCACTTCAAAGGTGGCCATAGCATTTGGTTTTGTTGCCACAAAGCCAAGTTTACGACTCCAGCCATCTTTCATATCGTCTTGAATGGCAAACCCATCATTCAGCGTCATAAAAGTATTTAGATATCCGTTCAATGATCCTTTGTTAGAAGTAAATCCCTCTGGACCCGCAATCCATGCATAAACGCATGGAGTACCAGAGAACTGATCTGCGTCCCTATCTTTGCATTGGGACTTGCGAGACTCGCCAAGATTTGACCACTCCTCTGATATTTTCTCCAGCATGGTCTCATTCGTGAGTGGTGGAGGTGAAGTTGTATCGACTAATTCAAGGGCATGGGGACGGATTCCGTGTATATCTGTCTGATGTTGCCTTCTGTTATTACTATCCTGGTTATGCACTTCCTGTGTCAACTTCAATCGTTCGTCGCTGCAATGCGACGTCAGCGCCTCCAATGCACTGTACGCAATCGACCACAGGATGAGCATATGCCCACCAGCTCCAAAATGTACTTCCTCTTTATATCGACCACTTTTCAATATCCATTTTGGTGTATACATTGTTTCTGTCGTGTCTGCAAGCACCAACCTCCGTACGACATCTGCAGAGCTAACCGCCAAATTACGGTACCATTTCATTGCCATCGTCATGACTGTATTGTACGTCAGATCATAGATCAAATTGCCCTGCCGGTGAGAACCAAGATAGTCATCCAAATATACGATCACAGGCTGACGACAGGGGTGGGCATCTATCACCGTTGCAACAAAGTTGTTCATCCGGTCCAATATACGATTAAACTGCCTTCCTGCTCGGACCATCTCCGGTAGGTCCAATGCACCCCACAAAAAGCTATCGTTCATGCCATATGCGTTAATAATGACGTCTGGTCCATCCGGTAATATCTGAGGAGGATACATCCAATATTTTATCAGTCGAGATCCCTGGACCGATCCTGTCCCGCCGGATGCAGCATTGACAATACGCACTGGTGCTTCTGCCCCTTCGGTTCCCAGAATAGTATTTAAGAATGTTTCCAATCTGTATGCCCAAGCGCACTGGCGTCCATTTCCGCCCGTAAAGCTTGGCTCGTTACACCCACGACCCTCGGTGACAGACCCACCCACTACCAAAATGGTTAGCTGCCGATTGATTTTGGGGTCGGTTTGATAATTCTCCACAATTTCAATGATGCGCTTCACGTCACCTGGTCGTGGACGGGCCTTAATGGCTTCCTGCAACAGCGACGGGGACAGATCCTGGAGTATCGCGCGATTCCTTATGGTGGCTTCGCTCGGTTGGGATGTAGTGGAGGTGTCAGCAGGATGCTGGCTTGCCGCCAGAATTGTATCAAAGTTGGAGGACCAAATTGATGCGCTTGAATAGCCATTTTTTGCAGCGTCGCACATGAAAGGTAGCTTATTGGAAGGAAGTTCATTGTAATTATTATGTGGAGTAGTAGCATCACTGATGTTATTTTTGGAATCGGCTTTTAATCCCAGTCGATCGAATTCAGAATACTTCAGCAATGATAAGAGTGAACTAACGACACAAATGATTAGTACACCAGCGAAAACGGAAAATGGGTACTGTCGTTTTGAAGGCTGCGACGATAGTCGGATAGAGGTCCTGAAAAGCCCACACATTAGAATGTTGGAGTCTGGATTGGAGATAGATAATAGAGAGTGCTTCCTTAGTTAAAAGATAATTTGTCTCAGAACTGAAGAAGTACAAGTTTCCGATGAAGACAAGTACACAATATTACGCTCGAGGATGGGAGGGAGAGACGTCGACCGGGACGTGTTCCTGGTGCCGTGCATGCCACGGCGATTACCCCTGCTGGCTGAAAGCGAGCCGCTGCCGGAGGAGTGGACGTGTTGACGGGGATCACGGGGCCCGCTCCTCAAGGAAGCGGTGCTGCCACTCTTTTTCTTACTAGGCGTTCTTCCCATGG
>JAZGVR010000131.1:0-12557 GCA_037356255.1 Thalassiosira tumida | reverse complement strand
AGTTCCAAGGCGCCAGAATTGTCTTCAAAAGCCTTGCACTTGGCAACAGGTACGGTTGATACAACTGGAAATTTTCTTTCTCGCAACTCATCAGCCAACTGCATGAGGGGTATGACATCACGCAGTGCCATTGACAGGGCAATATACTTGGTCTCAGTGATACTCAAAGCACACTGTGACTGGAGACGTGATGCCCACAATACTGGGCAGCCTGCATACAAAATGACCAAACATGATCTGGACTTGGCAGTGGTAGGGTCGAACTGAGCATATTCCTTCAGCCAGTTACTAGCAAAGTCTGCGTCTGCATACACTTCAAAGCCTTTTGACTTGTCTGGTTGTAGAATGACCCCTTGTTTTACAGTACCTTTCAAGTACCTTCCTACATACTCTAATGTCTCACCATGTTCCTTCCTTGCACAGATACCATATCTGGCACATGTGTTCACAGCATACTGAATTTCAGGTCTAGTCAGTTGCGCAACATAATTCAGCTGTTCGATGACTGAGTGGTATCCAAAATGTCCATCAAAGTCCAGAGAATCATGGTGATAATGCAGTATATGTGATGATGCTGCAGGTACAGGCTTGGTAGTCATTTTGGGTCCTAACTTGATATCACGAATGATCTTCTGGATGAGTGCCGGTTGACTGGGAACTTTTTTCACTAAGTGGACCACGCTCTACGTAAAAAAGACACTTTTTCCGCCCGATCAAAAATGCTAGGTAAATTGTATGGTAATGTATGGCCAACGAAAGGCTATCTTTGGAACCCCGGTGTGCTATTGTGAGCTCGTTGTTGCCCCAAATAAATAACTGGGCCCACCTCCCCACATTTCAGAGAGGTGGGCCCAGCCATCACATGTTGACATTGGATAGGCAGAGACCTTGCAATGGGGTTCCAAAGTTGGGCATTATATTGGACAATGAATCAATTTCCGGCCCAAAATTCTACGTACCTACCAAGGTAAATTACGATAGCTGGAACGAGACTATCGTAACGCGGCTTCGCGTTCTTTTTTATCTCCATCCTCCCTCTCCCTCTCCTCACCATATTGCCCTCCTTCTCTTCGTTGACAAAGAGAAGGAGGGCAATCTCCTCGTTGACGAAGAGATACTCCTCCTTCTCCTCGTCGGCGAGGATATGCACCTCTTTCTAACGCCCTCCTTCTCCTTGTCGACGAAGAGAAGGAGGGCGATCTCCTCGTCGACGAAGAGATACTTACTCCTCCTTCTCCTCGTCGGCGAGGAGATGCACCTCTTTCTCCTCGTCGGCAAGGAGAAGGAGGGCGTTCGACGAGGAGATAGTGATAATAAATTAGAAGAATTCTAACATTAGTTTACAAGAATAATCTAGCTTGTCGTCTATAAATTTTAAGTTTATATAGTGATCTTTATTAATTATTAATTATCAGTGAACCATCGCCGCGTATTCGATGGCTCTTTTGGAAGGGCTCCCCCTGTCCCCATCTCAATCGCCGGCCGACATCCGACGCAGGAGGTGCTGAGCTATCCGTAATGCCGCCATCCGGCGGTAGCCGACGTCTACTTCAAAATACGGACGCCGCTGAGTAGGCGGTCGACTTCTCCGCCATCGTCATCGCCGTTGGTGTCGATGGTCGGATATTGTAGGCCGTCAGCCGGTCAGGCTGTCAATTGTATTTTTTCATGCGCGCAAAAAAAATAATCGTATTAATTCCTACAGCGTAGGCAAAGTGTCTCAAACTGGTCCACTCAGGAAAAAAAGTTCCCCACTCAGTTCCATGGTATTCTCATCAATTTTCCTAATATTGACACCCACATAGTCCTTGGGATAACCTTGATCCTCAATTTTCAACTTCAATTTGTGCTCAATTTCCCAAATAACCTGATCTATCAAGGTGTCATTAGGTGCCATAAAAATTCTGTCATCCACATATAAAATAAATGAAAATTATTTGACCCCTTGTGAGAATGTAGGAATCCACTTCTGATGGTAAAAATCCAATTGACAGAAGTTTCTCCACCACATTTTCATGTCAAACATGCCTGGCTTGCTTCTGGCCATAAATGTTTTGCAGAAGTTTCAAACACTTGTTTTTGGGCTCACCGCTTTCAGGCAAAATTTTGTGTGGTATTTTCATCCACATATCGACCTCAATTGGTGCCTGTGGGTAGGCCATAATGAAGTCAATATGCCTTAATTTCCAGCGATTGATGATGGCCAAAGTCAGGCAAAATCGAGCCATCCAAGTCACGACGTGGGCATAAGTATCAAAATAATTAACACCAAATGCCTGCATGCCTCCGTGCAGATTCAATCGTGCCTTATACTTTGTGATTTCATCAGTCACCAAGTCTCTTTTGCGCCTCATAGCCCAAACAGAAGGCAAAACTTCTTGGTCCTTTGGAACCGTAGATTTATCCACTAGTTCCCAATTCCCATTATCTACATGACCATTGATATCCCTCACAATAGCCTTAACAAACTCAACGGTGTCAGGCTGATTGAGACACCGATGTTAGTACATGATGTCTCCAGTTTCTTCAGCCAAGAAAACAAGAGGTTGTCTCGTTCTCTCCTCAATAAGTAGATACTTATCATGCATTACATCATAAAAGAACTGGCCTTCTTTCCCCTGGAAGGTTTCAACTAGTGCCTCATAACCTAGAATAGTGAGGGAAGTTTCACCTTGCTCAATGTTTTCAAGCATGCGCTGAGAAGGCTTATCATTTCTCCCTCTGGAACTTCTGGTAGTTCTTGGTGTAGATGATGTCGTAGTGGTATTGTCAGGTGAAGCTTATGAACCATTTTGGATCAATTNAGATGATGTCGTAGTGGTATTGTCAGGTGAAGCTTATGAACCATTTTGGATCAATTAGGAAGTTTCAAGGGGGTCAAATGTCAAAACTGTGTCAAACTGGGCTTCAACTAATGGATATTCTAGTCAAAATGAAGTTTCCTCTGGTATGTATGACTCCACTTGATATGTATTGCACGGAATCAATGAGAAAGAATCACTTGGATTGGTGTCAACATTGACATGCATCTTTCTTTTGGGTTTGGAGACACATTTACTCCCTCTCGAGCCTTCAATCGTGAAACCTGCCAGCTGCTGCTACGCTGAGTGGGGCAATACCTCCTCACGATTGTACCTGGTAGTTTTGAAGAAGTCATCGAATTGAATGTGGTACTGGGGAGATACTAGGCCTGTTGTAAGATTCAGGATGAGTGCCACTGATCTTGCATGCACCCATGAAGGCCCTAAATAAAAACCTATGCGTGCACAGGAGTTCCATTTTGGAATCTTGCCACCTGATGAAGTTGACTTTTAGTGCAAACACTGGACAGCCAAACGTGTAATACTCCTTGAGTGAAGGGGCTACCAACACGCCCGAGAAGATTCCAAGTCTTAATTTTCCCTCTGTGTTGAATGGGACTGTGTTCACCACGTCACATGAAGTTCTCATAGAATAAGGCCATAAAGATGCATGCACTGCTGCAGGCCATCTGGAACGTGCATGCAGGAGTAATATCCTTGCATGCTCTTGGAGATCCCTTATAGCTTTCTCAGCAATCCCGTTTTGGAAGTGTGTGTTGACACCACAGAAGGATACCGTCTGCTTTTAACCTTTGCAATCATTCAGCCATGCATTATCTGCAAATTGACCGTTGTCACAGTGATAGTGACATACTTTCGCACCATGGAGCTCACAAAAACCTTTGAATGCTCTTTTTGCTTCCAGGGTGGATGATGATGTCGCGTTGCGCTGAATGTGACAGTATCGTAGCCGTGAAAAATGGTCCATGAACACTGTAACAACGCTGTACCGGTCCATTGTCAGTTTTCCCTTCAACTGAGCAATGAATCCCGGTTTGCTTGACACCATCTGGTTAATACTTACGCACTGACCGGGCTTCTTGACCCTAAACACTTTTATTGCAGGTATCATTGCCTTCGCACGCCATGGTTGCTTATGTAGCGTACCAAATAAACATGCTACACACACAGGGGACTTAACATCAGCCAATCTACGCAGCAACACTTTCAATTTGGCCAAAGAGCGCAGCACTTTGAACAAAATGTGGTTGAGACGGTAATGCCATCGGAGCAGGTCTGCGGTCGGGCTTTCGGCGGCAATGTTATCATCATCGCTTAAAAGAGGGAGGTCGTCGGAGATGGCCTCCTTCATGTCTGGGTCCTTGGCTACGATGGGGAGAAGCTCCTTGGCGTCAGAGACTGGTAGACTGTGCCTTATGCGCACTTGGTCTCCCTCTGGGTCCTTGATAATATTGGCGGAGAAGGCCACATGCTCTTCCGCCATATGAGACTTGACCGAGTGATCAAGCGCGTGGGCAAACTGTTGATACTTGGAGGCTCCAGAGGCGCACCCAGAAGGATGGAGTGTTGATGGCGGCGTCATTTGGGGTGGTCTTCTTGTAAGTACTCTGACCCCAAAATGAGATGTTGCAATCGGAGTGTTGGACGCTATACGTGCCATGGCACCAAGGGAAGTCGTTGTTTGCCTCCTCCGCCCAGTGCTGAGGGGAGAGGAGCGCATGCGGCAATGCCGGGACGTAAGAAGCATGAGAGATGGAGAAGTGATGACACCTGCCGTTGTCATCCTTGACATCCCAATGAATGGTGCTGTGGGCGGCAATGGTCAGTATGGATGCAATGCCCTTGACCATTTTGCCAGCGGACGGATCAAGGTTGGTGAAATGCGCCTTGTTGTTGTCCATGCACCTGCTGGCATGGGTATTGACCCCGATGATGAAGGCGTCTGAGTTAAACGGCAACATTGTCTTCTGCACGCCTGAGGGGTTGGCACCAAACGATGCCATGTATGCCTGGCAGGGTAGTCGGCCTGCCCCATGGAGAATGGAGTCTGTATCCGCCCCAAAGAAGGGGTATCCTCCATGCGCTGCGGAGGAGGGAAAGCGGTGGCATCGCCGCCTTCCAACAAAACGGTGGCATTGCTGTCTTCATTTTAGACGTTGAGGAGATGTTGCTCGGCAGACACGTTTGAGTTTTGTACGTTTGAAAGGATGGGCTGGAAAAACCCTCTCCCTCTGAAACCTTGACGTGTCTGAGTTTTGCCACGGCTTGAGAAAGTTATGACACTTCTTAGCACGCCACCAGAGGTAGGGGACGTGCCAGCGGCAGTATTGATAAAAACAGAGGATGGCAGAGATCAGCGCACCAAATTGGAGGCACTCTGGCATGGTGAGACGGAGCTGGGCATACAAGCCTGCATAAAGCAGCTGGCTCATAGCCCAAAAGAACACAACAATCAATCAACCAACGGAGTATGGGGCGCCGAAAATGGAAGGTAAGCACCACTTTTGTTTGCGCCTGCTGGCTGACTGCTTCGTTTGCCATTGTCTGTTTTGCTTGATCTTCATTTTTGCGTTTGTTGTCGCTTGAATAAATGAGTTGTTGTCTTGGTTTGGTGTCGTTTGTTTTAGATGATTTTGTCTTTGAGAATGATGCCTGCTATTTCAGTGGCTAGTGCCTTGACTTGTGCTTCAAGGTCTTCATTGTTGGAAGTTTGATCGTTGTTGTCGCCATCCTTGATGACTGCGTTAGCTTTTTCTGCTTCTTCAAGTGCCTGTCTCTTTTTGCACTCACCTGGTTCATGCTCCATCCACGCGTTGTGGGTAGGACACCAGTGCCATGTTCTTCCATTCTTTTTGATTGTGTGAGGTTTACCCTCGGCAGGAAGGACTATTTACCACCCCTCATCTAAGGCTTGAGATTGGACTTGCCAGAGGAAACTCTCTTGCCGCTTTTACCTGAAGCTCCTTGCCTCTATAGACGTTGGTCCTGCAATTGTTTGATTTTGGTTCAAAGCTTCTCAAAGAGCTTGAGGCCGCCCTTGAGTTTGCCTGCCTCAAGGTTTTTGACTTTGATGGCCTCGAGAGCAATGGTTTGCTGTTGCTCAGGGGTCTTTATGCCCCAAGTTTTGGCATCGTTGCGAGGCTTCCAAAAGTTGAATGCCTTATTCATGAGTTGTTGGCACATATAGTTACGCATGTCATCTTCGACTTCTGTCTGGAGGAGCAGAATGTAGCTGTGATACTCTGCATCCTGCACAACCAGGTAGGCCTTAAAAGCCTGTCCATCATGTTGTCCTCGTCGATCGATGGATGCTGCTTGGTACGATGCTGAAGGAGACTGAGATTTTGTGTGACGTAGCAATTGAACTTGCCTTTGTCGCCATTGATCACGCCCATGTGAACCTCCAGCAACTAGAGGTTTGATTTGCACAGCCACGTGGTAAACTTTTTGTCAACAAGGCCCTTTTTCATGAGATGCTTAAACAGCATTGCGCTTGAGGGCCACGCGAGTGCCGGATCCACATGATATTTTTTCTGGCTCACTTGTTATTTTTAATCTCCCCTCACCATCCAAAGACTTCATTATACACTTGTACATCATCCAGTTATTCTGGGCTTGATGAGTGGAGTCTTGCACGTAAGCAGCCGCATGAACGCGGATTTTGTCCGGCTTGAGGAGGCCATACTCTTTGAGTAAGAAGTAAGTGACTTGTTGATTTGCCCAAATCACAGTTATGTGCAGTATATCATTTTGAGTTCCATCTGACCATCCCATAGTTTGTGCCCTTACCCTCAATTCCTTGTAGAACGTTAGGAGTCAGTTGGAGTCGACCTTCCAAACAGAGGAAAGCTTCTCGACGCCACGCTCCCAGATCTTAAGACCTACCGGGGTCTCAAGATTTAAGGGCGTGCCTGCATACACGCAGCCTGGTGACACTGCAAAGGTGGACATGGTTGCTGGTTGTTGCGCTCCAGCTTGCTGTTGCTGGGCCTGCTGCTGGCCAGGCTGCTGGTCCTGCTGAGCTTGCTGGACTGGAGGATTGCCTCCTGCTTGGCTTTGCTGGAGGTCTTGCTGCTGCATTGTTGCTGCTTGTTGGTTTATTACGGGAATGTTTTGAATCGCCCGAGTGATTGCGTCGGTCTAAGCCTGCATCTGAGCTTGAGAGACACCTTGAGGTAGGCTCTGAAACTGCTGGGCAAGGTTCGCTTGTAGGCCAGCAATGGCTTCCTGCATTCCTTTGATGATTTCTGAGGCAAGTTGAGCCATAGCCTCATCCTAGAGTATTTCACCAGTTGTTTTTGGATTACCAGTTCTGGCTTTCTTTGAGCTCATTGCACAGATGGATTTGATGAAAGCTGAGCTTAATCTATCTCAATAGGACTTGTAACTGAAAGTAATTGCAATTGTACTTTGCACAGAGGAAGTGTGTGGGATTATCTTAAGCTGGATAGCTAGTAGATAATTAGGTTGATAGAATAAACTAAAGGTGATTTGACAGTGGTCTGTTTTATGGGCAAAGATAATTAAATATGTTTCTAGTCCCAGATTTTAAATCCCAGAAAGCTGCCAAGTCAACCGGGCAAACAAGATTGCAGCTGTCGAGTTGGGGTTCTAAAAGATACTTTCAGAAACTTGAGATCAATGGTCTGTACTTCATTTGATAGAAGCCTTTAAGTACCTTAAATTGATAGGTACATAGAGGTACTTATCTCACAGGACCCTACTCAAACATACAACACAGGGGTGTCCTCTGAATGTGGGACTGCCATGGACACAAGAAGAAATGGAGACGGAAATCCAGTGGGACCCACATGCTTCCACAATGGAGCCGAAAGCAATGCAATAGCTGCACAAGGAAGTGCAAGAAAGGGTGAAAAAGAGACAGGTACAAGGGGTTGAGTAGGAATCCATAAAAGAAAGTCCACCGCATGAGCTGAAGGTCTCACTGATAGCGATGATTCCACACAAGTTGAGACAATACCGAGCAATTCTGGACTTGTCATTTGAAGGCCACCCATCGGACACAGCAATGATAAAGTCTGTGAATGCATCGTCAACAAAAACAGCCCCAAAGGGGGCAATTGATTAGATAAGGCACTCATTGATGCTGATTGTCTATGTATTGACAGAGGCAGATGGAGAGAAGCCTGATGTGAAAATATTCTCAGCAAAATGGGACGTCAAGGACAGATTCTAGAGACTGGTCTCAGAAGAAGGAGAGGAATGGAATTTTGCAGGAGGAGGGGAAGCCTATCAAACTGGTGATCCCAGTGTTGCTGCAGATGGGGTGGATAGAGTCACCCTCCTATTTCTGCACTGCTTCGGAAACAGCAAGGGATGTTGCTCAGCAGCTAATCAAAACCGAAGTGGGAACTACGGCTGAGCACAAATTCCACAAATTTACAAGGGATAGCAATGAATACCGGGCGCTGCCGGCTACCGTGCAACGGCGGGGACTGCAATACCTCGTGGAAGTCTACGTTGATGATTTTGTGGCACTTACCATTGTAATGTCCAAAGAACAGTTAGACCATGTGGTGGGAGGAGTCATGCATGGGATTCATGACGTGTTCCCGGCAGACAAGAATGATGATGAAGATGCGATCTTGTTGAAGAAGCTTAATAAGCATGAGGGGACATGGATGTTGAGGAAAAAAATCCTCAGGTTTGAGTTTGACAGCAAAGAGAAAACATAATGGCTTAAAGAAGGAAAGCGCAACGTTCTCCTCACAATATTGAAGGGGTGGACAAGAGCCAGTGCAATCACGCAAGCCGGCATCTCGTTTGAGGAGTTCAGGTCCGTTTTCGCAAAAATCAGACACGCATTCATTGCCATTCTAAACAGAAAAGTTTTGCTCTTGCCATGCAATCGAGTCATTTGGAAAGACCCCACATTTATTTACTTCCACAGGAATGAGCCGCTGCGCCGCATCATTGTGGACATCTGTATGCTACTCTGCAAATCTGTTGCCGCGCCAACAAAATGCATCAAATTAGTCCCAGCATGGGCGCACTTTGTTGGCATCAAAGATGCGTTGGGCCGCGGCATGGGGGGAATCATAGTGGGCGACCTGTGTGTGTGCGACCCGACCGTTTTCCGGGTCGAGTGGGCGGATGACATCAAAAACAATATCAAACCAGCTGACAATCCCACAGGAAAGATTACAAACTCTGATCTAGAATTAGCAGGGGCATTGCTTCAGTGGCTTGTCATAGAGGAGGTATGCAACTTGACACTGGCATGTCATATTGCCCTCTTCAGCAACAACCAAAACACGGTGACATGGATTGAAAAGTTGGCAGCAAAAAGTTTGCTCATCGCGGGACAGTTGATCCGGGCGCTGGCACTGTGGTTAAAACTGAAGCGGGCATGCCCCTCGTGATCCAGCATAATCGGGGTATAAAAAATGCAGTAATGGACATATGTCACGGCCGTTCAGAACTAATCCAGCGATTTTTTGCAAAACTCATGACGAACTCTAAACTCTTTTTAATCAAAAGCTCCCTTTACCAAACCAGACATTGTGGACAGTATTGCAGCCTTCCTACAAAATTATTATGCGCGTGACTTCAGTACTGCGGATGTATACTATCACAGCAGATGAGTGGAGGCAACTACCCGTGCTAGGGAAACATGTTGGAAAAATTGAACCCGCTACGTCAAACCTATGCAAGGGAGAGTGAACCCTTGGCTTCAAGAAACCAAGCGCAAGCAAAAGATCCGTACCCTCATGAGCTACAGCGCACACGTCTAAAGGGGTCACTACGGCCGAGGAAAGCGTGTCCAGACTGGAACGGTCTCTATCGCTATCATGGATTTTGGTCAGACAATCACCCTGAAGTATGGTGTAAACCCGACCAAAATCCCTGGCACAGACAAATTCCACCCACAAATCAGTCAAACGCTAGACAGAATGAAGAAAGGAGGATCTGCCAACTTCAAAAAAGCTTCCGACCAAAGATGACGTGCCAGAGGAGGTCACAAATTGGGGCAAATCCCCGATGCCGCCAAAATACAAAGGCAGTCGGGGACCTCTCACTCATTGCTTTTTATTTTCTGTTGAGGGTAGGGGAATACACTGTTAAGGGGACAAGGAACAAATTGACACAAATAGAGCAGTTTAAGATCAAGGATGTCTGAAAGGACAAAACAAGATGACTCTGTCAATTGCCAAGGGATGCCAACGAGAGCAACACCTCGAGGCGGACGGCTCAACGCTAAAGCTTGACAATCAGTAAAATGGGTGGAAAGGTGTCTGTGTACACTAGGAAGCAAATAGCAAAGAGTATCTATGTGCGGTACGAGTGTTGGGGTGCCGGTATGTGCACATTCAACAGAACATCGTGGACCCTCAAACATACCTGTTGGCACATTACGGGGGAGGACTGCGTCATGACGTTACAGATGAAGACATTATGGAAGGCCTGAAGTAGGCTGCAAATGCCCTCCACTGCCCCGAGACGAGGGGGATTCCAATTGAGCGCGTGGGCATGCTCTCGCTTTGAAGTGGTGGTGTGAATGCACTAGCTCTGTGTGGCTACTGTGTGTTGCAAAATAACTCCCACTTTTCACACGGGCGGATTTATTTCTTGACCCCATGAAAAAGCTAGCTCAGCAAAATTATTTTAATCGATGAGCGTTATTATTACGGAGGTTGTTTAATGGCTATCCCGTTTAGGTACTATCCCAAAGGCTATCCCACTCCGTCTGTCCGTCACCGAGCACTTGATCACACCCATAGTATTTCTACATGACTAAAATAGGGGGTTTGTTTCAATCACCCCTGGGGTAGTGGCATGAACTGTTCATGGCAACGTTGATGAAAAAAACCTTACCCCCGCATCCCTTTTGATATCTTTGTTTCCCGGGCGGTGCAACACTAACGTACCTACCTATAGTACCTACTTCCACACAACAATGACAACGAGCACCATTACCATGGCGCACGGAAATCCTCCCAGCCATCGCGAGCCGTTCCGCAGCGCCGCCGTGGTCCCTCCCGCTCCTCTTGACTCCGCCACGGTTCCTCCCGCTCCTCCTGACTCCGCCGCGGTCCCTCCATGCCACTGTAAGTCCGCCACTGCGTTCTTGTTGGCTTCCCCCGTTGCCGGATCTTGCCAATTTAATGCTAACCATTCCGTTCTCGTTCGTTTTGTCAGGAGATATTTAGAGCAGCGGAGATTAGGTACGTTTCCCTCTGTTTTACGCCTACTTCTCGGTCGCCGTCGGTCCCACCAAGCGTTGACTCCGCCATGGAGATCGCCACGGCCTCCCTCCACCTTCGGCGTCCTGGGGCGGGGGAAGGTCTAGGTCGAGCGCACCAACGACTACAACGCCGCCATGGCCCCCGTCACTAACCCCAACTCGGCCCTGGATGGGGTGGACGTGGACGGGGTGGACGTGGACGCGCTGCTGTCGGCGGCGCTGGGCGAGGCCGGGGGGGCGGCCCCCGCGGGCGCAGGCCTTTGGCCGCGGGGATGGGTCTCATGGGCGGGCCGTACACGCGATCTCGCGCCAGGCCCACGTGGTCTAGGGCCAGTAGGTGATGGAATCTAGCGGGGGGACCTTCGGCGCCGCAGTGGACGGGGTGGACGTGGACGTGGACGCGCTGCTGTCGGCGGTGCTGGGCGGGGACGGGGGACGGCCCCCGCGGGCGCAGGGCTCATGGCCGCGGGGATGGGTCTCATGGGCGCGCCGCAGACGCGATCTCGCCCCGGGCCCCGGTGGCCACCTGCATCCTCGTCCTGCTCAACATGGGACCACAAGATGCTGGAGGAGGTGGTCCGCGAGGAGGCGGGCAAGTATGGCAAGCTCGTCTCGATGAAGACGCCTCGGCACCAGGTGCGTCGCTTGCATTCGCTTTTCGGTGTCACTGTTTACTCATCTTGTCTAACGCGTTGCTCGAATTTCGATTGTCGCTCCGACGCAGGATGGATACGCGCCCAGCGCCGTCAAGGAGATCTGCTTGGATCAATCACGGCAGCCCCATCAAGGACGAGGTTCGGGTGGGGGACATTATCGTCGCCATCAATGTCGAGGACGTGTCGGGGTTTATGGCGACGTGTCTGTGTTACTGGCGCACAAGGGCCACAGGTCCCAGAGGACAATGACTCTCTTTGGGGTCGATGCTGTGTCGTACGCACCGTCGGCCGCCGCTGGTGACGCGTCGCCCAGCGTGGAGAGGAAGAGGTCATCGACGTCATGCCGGCAGGGAGGCTGGGCTTGGTCCTGGACTCTCCTCCTGAGGGTGGGCCGTCATTCGTGGTCGACGTCCAGGACCACTGCCCAGTTAAGGACGAGATTTAGTCCAAGCGACAGGGTCATCGCCAAACATGTCTTCGTTTTGATCCCATCACCTTGTCTCGTTCTGCCCCCGCAGAGTTGATGGGCGGCAAGAGCAAGCAGCGCAAGAGATCAGGATCTTGAGTGACAAAGGCAACGCGGTGGCGCTGAAGACTGACCCGCTGACACTGTCCTGCCTCGACATCAAGGAGCACTGCCCCAAGCTGCTGTTCGGGGTAAGGACAAATAAAGCACGTCTAAAATAATCTATACGTCAGTAAAATAAGTCATGTCTTCTTATAGTTCATGTCTACTTGGCATGATACCGCCTCTAGGTTCTGCGAGGTGCAGGCAGGGCTGGTTGGGGACGATGTGGTGTGGGCCTTGACCGGGATGTGTCAGACATGGTGTCAACCTTGCAGGTGGCGTCCAAGCGTAATGTGCTGGCGCAG
>JAZGVR010000130.1:0-12119 GCA_037356255.1 Thalassiosira tumida | reverse complement strand
CTCTTTGCCCTCCTCGCTTAGTTGTTTAAGACCCAACCGCGCATGGTATGGAGGCGAGAAGAGCCTAGGTCCAGTCGCAGACTTGATTGGTTTTCACTCCACCTCGGAATCTGAATACTGCGAGATGAAATTTGAATTGGTAACGCAGCAGCTACAAGCTTCGTGTATGGCTGATAAAGAATTAGGCTTATAATGATATCTAGGAGTCAGCTGATAGGTTCGCCGATTCGGCAATGTATAAGAAAATTCCACCCACAGTGTCTGCGAAACCCGAAACCACTTTTTTCATAGCATGAAAGGATGGATCACATCGATCCTGGATAAGTTGCATTTTCAAGTTTTGCAATATATATTTATTTTGTCCGAGTTATGGCTAGTTTACGATTTCATATCTGGCTTGCCCGTTGCGGACTTTTCTGAATGATTTCGCGACTAACAAAATACTTCCTACAACTAGTAAAAGCGGCAACACACGGGATTAAATAAGTAGAAATTACTAGTAGTTTACTCTGCGCCGGCGAGATGATCATGGCGAAATACAATTCAAAAAAGGGACTGTGGTTATGAGCCCTCTCACTCTGTCCCACTATTAAATTGCGAGGTGATAGATTGACTGTATCCAACTAATAAATCGCATCTTTTAAATAATGATTCCTACCTATATTCAATTGGCGCCCCCACTCTTGTAGTTGCATAGGTACGCTACATACTTATGTACAATATCGAAAGATTTTGAGAGAGAATCGTGCAAAAACGGCGACGGATGCATTGAGAAATAACGACGCTCGTGAAAGATCGAGATTGCGCGCTCATTTATTCACAACTCGCGCAAGCAGCGGAAATCGATAAACGAACGGTGCTTTGGTGACCTTATTGTGCCTAACTAGGTACATACCGGCTTCTTAAGCCTGCAAGACGATGGATCGCCGAAATACGTACCTAGTTACCTACTACGTATGAAGCTAGGTACGTACGGTAGCTAGGATTTTTTAGGAGCTCACAATGTCGCTAACAAGAAACAAATGTTGCCGAAAATGTTGCCGTGAGGTCACCGCAATGTTGCCACATTGTTGTCGGCGATATTATTTCCGGCGACATTTTTTTGTCGCCGGCGATTTTTTTTTGTTGCCGGCCCGGCTAGTTTCCTTTCTTGCTTCATTTCATTTTTTGTTATCAGCACTTACCAGCGATAATTTTTTTGTTGCCGTGGCGATACTTTTTTGTCGCCGACGGTATTTTTTTTAGCCGACGATATTTGTTTGTCCCCGCGATGTCACCAGCGACAAAAAAATATCGCCGGTAATATTGCCATCGACAATGCTGGTTATCGCCGACGACATGCCTTCCTAGGTATCTCTATGTACGGTACACTGGTAGGTGGCAATCCATGGTCTTGCTGGCCAATAGGAGCTGATCATACTTTTTTAATGGGACAGAGGGCGTAGAAATTATTTTGCCGGCCAGTCAGTCTTATTATTTATGCACAGCTCTTCCCTTCTAGCGAAGCTTGGATACTCAAATCGGACAAAAGTCTTTTGTCTTAATTTTTACTCCTTCTGTCCCATTATTAAATCACGAATTGGCGAACAGACTGCGTCCCGCTAATATGTATTGAATTAAAAATAACAAATCCTACGTTCATGACATCGGCGCCCCCGCTCTCGTATTTATCGTAACCTACATAGGTACCTATGTACGATAGCAAGCGAACGGGTACTGCCTATACCTACTCCGCACCAAGCAAGGGCCGCCCTAATATGTAGGATGTAATAGAAGATATGTATCCCTGTTTTTTGTGTCGTAAATAAATGACTACTAGACCTATGATCTTAGTTGGCGTGTTGGTGCATCAACGTAATCCGCAACCACATCGAAGCTGAGTACGTAGGCAGAACCGACGCGCAATGTAGACTTTGCCAACTAAGACCACAGGGCTAATCTTAATCGTGTCAAAGGAGAAGGTCATGAGGCCCATGTCGTTCGCGGATGCTAGGATGTAAAGTTGGTTGGCGTGTTGGCGCATCGACGTAATCAGGAAACTGCACAAAACTAGTCATGTAGGCGGAACCGACTCACTAAGTAAGTTTTGCTAGCTAAAGTCACAAGCCTATTGTGGAGCGTGTCAATTCACAGGTCATGAGGTTCATGTTGTTTCTGTATGCCTTAGCCATGCTGAATTTAAGGGGACATAGTAAAAAACAAAATTTATTATAGATTGGGGGGCATTCGATAAATTTATAAGGTGGTAACTACTCAGTCCGATCCCCAAAAAAAAAAACTTTCAGCTTCAATCATCTCTATTAAGGCCAATTTTCGTCCGTTTGTGGAGTTACGGGCAGCGTTGGAACGGCACTCTCACGGCCTTTTCATTGATATTAGGTAGAAGTGTTGGTGGAGGAGCAGAAAGGAGCGCACACATTTCAATGTGTGTGTTTTCATCTAATTAGGAGTTTTTAGACGATTTTGGTTCTTCGGCATCAAGTTCTGATGCCTGGCACGAAGTCTCCTCAATTCTAGGTCTAGCGCTACATACTCACGCTGTCCCATTTTTAAAGGTTACGTTCTATTTACAGATACTGTCCCAAAAGACGTACTGTTAAAAAGTATTTAATTCCTGGTGTAAATCAGCGAGAGTTGGCGCGCGATGGTACGCGCAGTGTGCTGCGTTTTACATAATCTTGGTAAATCTCACGTACATATCCCGTTATCGATCAGGTGACAAGAAGAAACTACCCTTTTCTTATTGGACGCACTGAGTACATACTTTAAATTGATGCGAACTCAATGAACGGAAAGATAGCGCCGGGCGGTTTGAGAAATTGAAAAACCGAGAAAACGGATCAAAAAGAAAAAGCTGAAAGCAGTTTTTTTTTGGATCGGACTGAGTACACTATTTGTATATTTTACCCCATGTTGGTTTTTGCTCTATTTTTGCGAGTCAGTCCTCGCTGCAGTCAAAACCAAGGATTGCTTCACTTTACACGAAGGATTACACACTAAACTGTACTGCAATATTCAGTCATTCGTATTGAATATTCGCAGTAACTCGGTGTAGACTAGGGGCATTCGTTAGTATTCCACCCCCTCGCATTTGCTATCGCTTGTGCTTGGGGGTGGAATACTAACTCGTGCCCCTAGTCTACACCGAGTTACTGCTAATATTCAAACTCATATTGAATATTACAGTAAGGTTTATTATAGTACTCTTTTCTACCTTGATATTTGAAGAGTAGGCCACCATCTGACCCACTATCAAGGAGAATTCGCCAAGTTCTCTTGGGCTTTTTGCCATTTTTGAAAACAGGTATTGCCACTACTGTAGAACAGACGCCATTGCCAGTTACGACCTGTTTTTGAGTTTTGTATAAATTCTTTTCTACAAATTTGATCGGCTTGGTATTATTTGGAAACTCAGAATTGTTATTCGATTGATTCTCATTAGAATTTTTATGGTTATTATTTCCAATGTCCTCAGACAAAATGCCGTGTTCACAGCACACAAGGAGCCATTCACTCTGTGAATTGCTGCTTTCTTCATCCGAAGTGTCAACTAGTAACTTTCTACGGGCACGCTTCTTTTTAGTGGGCTTTGTTGCCTTAGATAGGAGCTTTTTGAGAGCCTTCTGCTCTTTTTTCATTTGCGCAAAGCAAGCTTTCATCTCCTTCATGTCATGAGCGCGTGAATTTGCGCCATTGCTTTTGTTGCTGCGTGGGTTTCTGAGTGGCTTGCCATCCTTACGGGTCCCATTGCTGTTGAAAACACGGCAATCTCTTGTGTTGTGCGTCTTGGTAATCTGTGGGGTCTATTGCTGACATTTCCGGCAGTGCTTGTGCACCCGAGCTGGTTGTCCGCTCAATTTATTGCCTTGTTGCTGATTCTCTGGAATGGGCTTGCAAGGACCATTCATTCGACAATTCTTCTTCGCGACTTTCTCATCCTTGGGGGGCAGCCCTGCCTTCTGGCGGAGCTCGTCCATCGTCCTTTTGTGACATTTCTCCTGTGCCTCGACGAGCTTGAGATCCATCTCAAGCGATTTGAGGCACACGGGGAAGTACTGACCCTTGTGGGCCCAATACGAGATGGAGATGCTTGTAGAGAACGCGGCGATGACGTTCATGCACACCTCCATTTCGGAGAAGGACTCGTTCATCTTTGGCCACATGCTCGGGCTGTCTTCGACATGCTTCATGCAGAGAAGGTATTACAACACATCGTTGGCCCACTTCATGCGCTTGATACTGTATGTTGTAAAATAGTTCGCAAATAAAACAGGCGCGGAGTTTTTTCTCGGCGCCACGATGGAATCGGATCTCGTGCGACCCACCAGTCGACGGGCGTTTTCAAGACGCTACTACTGGTGGGTCGCACGTGGTATGATTCCAACGAGCGGTGGCGGGAAAATTCAAACCGTGAACGTTAACCGGACCGAGAATCGAACTCGGACGCGCTCCGTATTTGCAGCGCGGGTCTACCTCTAGACCATCAGATTATGATGACCAGAGAAATCAATTAATATGTAAGCCCAGCATATCAAAACCTATCTATTTTCTCTGATAAAGACGATGCAGTGCATATTAAAGCCTGAAATTAAGTATTAAAAAACCTCCTTGCGAACTATTTTACAACATACAGTAAGCTGCATGCAGTTGACCTTGGATGCCTGCTTGATGGTGGTGGTTCAATACCTGTGGTGACGTTCGGCAGCGTCCTGAGGGATGATGGCGAGCATGACCTGAAAATAGCAAGGCTCGAGGGCGGTGAACACGCGCCCACGAGGTTTATTGATGATCTTTTTTCCGTTCAGATCAATGCACGGAATTTCATCACACTGTTCCTTTACAATCTTTTGCCACTTAGGCACGATAGTTCAATCAAGTAGCTGCTCAAAATAATCAAACGGTTTCTGCTGCGTGCTTTTGCACATCGTTTTTAGCACTTCTATGGATGCCTTGAGCGATTCGATTTCCACTCTTTGAGTGGAAGTATCGAGCTTCGCTATGGCGGACTTATTGGCATTGATTGTCGCCAAGGTGGCGTCGTACGTTGTAGTACTGCTCTCAAAGCTTGGTGTCATCAACAATCGATTCGTGATTGCGAATCAATTGGATGACCGATTTGGTCCCGCCTTCAAGGAATATGTTGAATTGCTTTGTCACATTGTCGTTGATCTTGATCTTGACAATCTTCCTCTTTCTTTTGTCCTTGGAGGCACCATCACCTTCGTGATCAGGATTGGGAACAAAACGGACTGGAAGGAGACCTCCCATCTTGGCTGGGTCAAATCTCTTGCATTTGTGACTGTGGGGTCCGATAGGGAGAGCAAGTTTAAGCTTCATACCTGTGGTTTTGAGTACGCCATTTTAGACAAAATGGACTCAGTTAGACTAAAATAAGGCTAAGTTCAAGAACTTTTCTTCGCTAGCTCACCGTACCTGAATAGGTTGTATTGGTTTTTAGTAGTTTTGGTTGGGTGAGCGCTTTTTACATAGCCGATTATTCCTTCTGCACATGAATACAAGCTTCAAGGATTCTCTCAAAATGCACCAGTGAATACTGGGGTTTTGAATTCAAAGTGTCTCATGCACTAGAGAGTTAGCGGTTAGGCAGGGGTGACGCAACTTATTTACAAAGTTAGAGTTCTCGGTCATGTTGATAATTAAATTATAAATGATTATAAAACTCGGTTTTAGGCCAAGTTGCAGACAAGTGCTCTATTCGAAGGTCCTGTGTGAAAGGTTGGAACTAAGTAGGACCAACCATAAGTAGGATGCCCCGTGGTCCGAATACCGCAAGAGGCACATACCGAAACAGACCCTATTTCTGTGGCAAAGAAGAGGGTCACACTGATATCTTGTAGTAGGCACAAAGGAACAATATTAATCCAAAAGATTGTCCTTCGAAAGGTAATGGTACGTAGTGGCATCAAGTTAGCATTACATGGGAACTTCCCTAGTGATACGTTGTAAAGCGAGCAATGTCTGTACATCGAGGTGTATCTGCTTCAGACTCGTTCTTGGCACGACTTGTCTGTCCACTGTCATGCAGGATTGATTCCCAAATGCAATATTGTCCCAACTGAAGGAACTGCACAGGACGGACATAGATGTTGGCAAATAAATTTAGGCCTTTTTTTGCTTTGCTAAAGTTGCATGCATTAAACGACACTTAAGAGGGGGGTCAATTGATTCAGAGCTAGCATCTATTTGCATCATGTTTTCTCTGTGCCTTTGTTAAATTAGAGCTTTCACATCTACTTGCCCTATCAGAAGTACATCAATTGCTACAGGATACTGTGGTGACCCTATATTGAACACATTGCAGTATTTAGCAATCTATGGGATTTTGTTTTACATGCCCTCCTTTTGTAATCCATGACTTAATTTTGTGTGAAGTGAAGGAGAAGATTTTGAGATGTTATGACCCAAGCACCAATGAGACTAAATAATTATGTTTTCTGTTTGTAACAAACAAAGAGGATGATGACAGTCGCAATTAAAAGAACAGCATTCAACTGAAGGGACTCTCCTGATCTAAACACATCCGCTTCTCACCCCCCTCCTCCCTATTTTCTTAACACAACTGTCTACCAACAAACTGGAAGGTGAATAGGAATAAATGAGACATATTAGAGAGTCAAGTGAGAAAGAAAGTTGAGATGGATGAATAAATCACAATGAAACCAAATAGCTTCCAATTGTCAGCAGCACAACTTGGAAAACAATTTTTCCGTGAAGTGAAATACTAATGAGAGATAAGTAGGTAGCAGGGAGCCAGATTCCGTAGTGATTCCTACATTGAAAGGCCAGCAATAGACACCCACACAAGGGGGATGACCATGGATGCCATATGTGGAACAACCTCACCACGGAAGAACAGTATGTGACAAGAGGAGTAGAAGAACAAGACATTGTCGAGGACAATCTACGGACACGGGACATGAAAGGTCCCAGGCAAAACAGACCACCGGAACAGCAGTGTTGAAGGAGATTTGCCACACAAAGTTTTTTGACAACAGTGCCACATGGAACACCTCAACCACGGAAGAATGAATTAAGGCAGACAAAGAGCAGAGAACGGAATGGCCTCAAGGAGAGCAATAGCTGTAGAGACTCTCCTGATCTAAACACATCCACTTCTCACCCCCTTCTCCCTATTTTCTCAACACAACTGTCTACCAATAAACTGGAAGGTGGATAGGAATAAATGAGACATATTAGAGAGTCAAGTGAGAAAGAAAGTTGAGATGGATGAATAAATCACAATGAAACCAAATAGCTTCCAATTGTCAGCAGCACAACTTGGAAAACAATTTTTCCGTGAAGTGAAATACTAATGAGAGATAAGTAGGTAGCAGGGAGCCAGATTCCGTAGTGATTCCTACATTGAAAGGCCAGCAATAGACACCCACACAAGGGGGATGACCATGGATGCCATATGTGGAACAACCTCACCACGGAAGAACAGTATGTGACAAGAGGAGTAGAAGAACAAGACATTGTCGAGGACAATCTACGGACACGGGACATGAAAGGTCCCAGGCAAAACAGACCACCGGAACAGCAGTGTTGAAGGAGATTTGCCACACAAAGTTTTTTGACAACAGTGCCACATGGAACACCTCCACCATGGAAGAATAAATTAAGGCAGACAAAGAGCAGAGAACGAGATGGCCTCAAGGAGAGCAAACGGACATAGGATGCAAGTGGTCCCATGGAAAACAACCCACAAGAGCCTCGGAGCGGAAGGAAATCCACAGCGCAAGGATATCTGTACAAAGGGGCCACGCAGATCGCCTCTGCCACAGAAGAATTAATTGAGGCAGGCAAAGAGCGGAGCACGGAGTTACAACAGGGATAGCGCATGCATGTGGGGTGCACGTGGTTTGATAGAGAACAGCCCACCAGAGCCACGGAGCGGAGGTAAATCTGCCGCGTACAGATATTTGGAAGAAGGTGCCACACGAAACACCCCTGCCACAGAAGAATAGTAAGTACAAGACAAGAAGAATCGAAGAAGGAAACGGTGCCGGGGGCAATGCCGCAGATACAGGACACAAGGTGTCCTACAAAAGAAATCCCAGTAGAGCGCCCAAGCAGAAGTAGAAGGGAAAATCCTTCATGTATGGATGATATTGCAACAAAGGTGCTGTGTAGACACCAAATGTGGAAGAGGGGGTCACGACAAGAGGCAAGGGCTACAGAGAAGTGTGGGACACAAGAACCCCCACAAAAACCTGCTCACAGGAGTGGCAGAACAAAAAGGAACCCCATCTACAATCATATCGTGATATCAACAACATGGGTAAGAAGGGAGCAAAGTACCGGACGATGGGACGGACGACAACGAAGATGCACATACACTAGGATAGGAGTAAGGAAGACACAGGAAGGGACCACGACCTGATGGAGAGGACCAAGGCACAGACAAAACAAGATATTTGCCAAGATTGGGGCAACAAGCGGTCTTCAAGCAGGTATACCGGGAGAACAATGTGATATGAGAGTGGGACATGGAAAGGGATATGAACATTGGGGAAATGATACACGTTGAACTGAGGGAAACACAGCACAAATTACAAGAAATGACAGGGGCCTTCCAGTAGCAGAAGTGGCTCGTAGCAGAAGTGGATATGAAATACAAGGAGGCCAAGAGGCATCAAGCAGAGGCAAGGGACATGTACCGCACCGTCGGGCAGCTAAAGGCATAACTGAGGAACACAGAGATTGAGACACGGAAGGATGGAAAACTGATCGTTGAGGGGAAGGACAGAGAGGCACAGCAGCATGTATCAACTGGATGGCTGGATACGGACCTCGGAGTATTCAGAGAGGAAGAGGCCAATTGGCAAGATACAATGGAATCGCTTGAATTGTGGACCCTCACGCTAGAGCGGGAGGGTGACACCAAGCCACAGGAGACAGCAGATCTCAAACGGACACAGCAAGCGATGATAGACAGGGTCCGATCTGAATTGTGTTGCCTGGGAGGCCAATGAGAAGGCAGAGGAGACACAAAAGGAGTTGAGAAGGATACTCTCACAGCCGACCACAACAAAATGGCACCGGGAGGAGGTAATGGAGATAGCAGACAAGAGGACAGGAGGCGTCATCATACTGGAGAGGAAACTGCAAGAGCGTGATCAGCAACAACAAGAGGAGGAGAAGATGAGGAGGGAGAGCAAGCAGCAACACGAGGAGGGAGACATGGATGTAGAAGATCTGGAGTTTGTGTTGGGGGCATTGCAGGAATTTGTTCCGCATACAGGAGGCGAAACTGATATGGATGATAGAGGAGATAGAAAGGGTGGACACAGGACACGGAAGGAAAGGTGGGCCACAACAGGACAATGCAACAATGAAGAGTAATAAGGAAGCATAGATAACAGAGACGGAGGCCTAGAGTCAACTGAGAGGGGCAATAGAGCCAACAAGCACAAACAAAGAGGAGAGTTGGACAGAAGGAGAAGGGGACATAGACATAGCAAATCACTGGAAGGAGGAGAAAGACATGTCAGTGCTAGGTGGAAAATAGGTAAGTGGACAAGAAAGAGCAGGAGCACCACAACCGGACAAGGAGACCAAAGAGGAGAAGGACAACAGGGAGCAATACGGATGAACGACGGCAACGGTTGGTGATTTCTACAAGCCATTTGCGTCGGGCAACCACGGCACGGTGGAGGAGGCTGCTCAACAAGATCACCAGCCATATGAGGAAGAAGGGACTGCTAGGATATGAGGGAGTGGGGGACACATTTTACACAAGTGAGCAAGGGTTGCGTGCCTTTGGCATGTGATCTGGGCCCCAACACCAACACACCACAGTACCCCTCCACAAATTTACAGGCAGACGTACGCCGAAATCGCAGAGCCTCTCTTGTGATGCGTCCTTGGGGCGCAACTTAGGTCATGGTGTACGTACCACACGTAGCCAATAGCCTGGTAAATAGCGCTTAGCCCACTAAATGTACCTAAATTTTCTATTATCTTCTTCCGATTGTCAGCAGCATCAAGCTTGCCATCCATGGATCCATTTTTCTTGCATCTGGTTGGACTCTGTACCACTGCATATAATCCCACCCTCACTGAGCACAATCCTATTGTTATAATTGTCATTTTCTCTTTCATAAATTCTTGTACTGGGCATACCTGGAGCAAGAAATATGAACACAGACACTAATGGGATATATCAGGTTTTGACACACAACCCTAGTGTTGACGTAATTAGCCAGCAATTCCATCTTGGAAATGAAATACGGTTTGTTAGGGCTCAGGTACCCATAGGAAGGGTCTTGATGGTGCAGACATGGGTGAAAGGGGGTATCCAACTGTCCATTTAGGTCTTAGCTGCACCTGTCCCGGACATGTCCTGGACATGACCCGTACACGTCCCAGACATATCCCCAAAGTCCTTATTTTGGGTCCAAATGGTGCTCGTCCCATGAAATGGGCCATGGCACTAGGTGGCTAGTCATGAGTACGCCGTGTCCAACTCACCCCTGAGCCACATTCCTCACTATGTGGATCAAAATACCGCACATCAATAATCACAAAAAATAGAAAAATTGTTATAAATTAGTGACTTATGAATGAAAAAGACTGCAATACTACAAGACTGATTCAGACAAGTTGATTTATTTTTTTCTCAATGCAAAATTACAACAACTTCAACACAACAAAGAACAATTGACAGCGTGCAATTGCAATGACAAGATGACAGCGTGCGATCAGAATGGACACATGGACAATAATAACAATAACGGCTGTCATGGTCACATAATCCTGTCGGTAGTGGGGCATCCTGTTCTCTTTGGGATAATGCTATTGGTATCACCAAGAACGCTTGGTCTTGTCATCGTCAACTTACTCGCTACCACGCTTTTGTCATTTTTCTCTAAATCTCATCCACCATGTTAAGTGGGCCCGCAATGAGCATCATTGTCATTGATTTGACGCTAGTGTCATTGTTGTCGGGATAGCAGTAGCAATATATATTTCTTCTTTCAAACATTGAGCTACTGACATTACCCCAACTCCAATAATACTGGCCTCAAATCAATGATAACAATGCTCATTGCGGGCCCAGCCAACCTGGTCAACAAAAATTAGTGCAAAAATGCCAAACATTTGGTGGTGAGCAAGTCAACAATGTCAAGTCCAAGCGTCCTTGACATTGCCAATAGTGTCTCCCCACAGGAATCCAGGATGTCCCCACTACCAGCAGGATTATTGGATGAGGATGGAGGGACGCTTGCGGCGATCAAACTGGTGTCCAACACGCTTGCGGCAATTGCACCAACGCGCAGCGCACTCCAGATCACAGTATGGCATCGTGTGGCAATGTATGTGGCCCAGAACGCACCACAAGTAGCAGGGACATTGGGAACGAGCATGGGGTGGCACTCACACCTACGGCGTTGACGCCAATGGGGGTAAAACTGCCAGCGGTTTGGGGGATCAGTTGAAAGGTATCAAGGGTGCCTGGAGCGGCACTGGTCTCAGCATGCCCGGCCGCTGGCAGGGATATTTTCAAGATCACCTCAGCAGGCGCAAGTGGGAAGAGCAGACAGCACAATGACAAGGGGGGTGCACATGACAGTCACAGCGGCAATCACAACCAGCATCAAGCATGGCAGTGCCTGGACCACGGTGAAACCTTGACAATGGAGGGTTGTTGGCTGTGATGGGTCCTCGAGCGTGCCGGGTAATGGATCTTCACTCGTTGGGGGGGGGGGGGGTTGATCGTGGTAGGCATCGACCGTTGCAGGCCTCAATGGGTCGCGGCGTTGACGGTGGTATGGTTTCACTGTGGCAGGACCTTGACAGCGGCACGTGCTGTTGACCAGGATGGGTCCTTGTTCATGATGTTTTCCTACGGCGGATGAGATGACACGGAAGTATCATCTACAGCTCTGTGCTGTTGCTCTGTTTCGGCGGATAAGAAAGACAAAAGAGATGTCTGCGGCGTTCCCAGTTATTACTAGTTCCCGTAATTTAACATGAAAGCTTTAAGCTTTTGTTCGTGATGTGGCCTCATTTGTGGCATGGCTTCCACCATGGGCACAGCTGCTAGTGCGAAAGATCAGGCTGAAAACCAGTTCCTCGGAAAAAGATACATTTGG
>JAZGVR010000129.1:1026-13953 GCA_037356255.1 Thalassiosira tumida | reverse complement strand
GAGGAAGTAGGCAACAATTAAGAACCATAATTATTTGCCTAGGGCAATTAAAATTTTAGCAGACCTGCTATACATGAACCATTTCTGTGTCTATTGACATATTATTGGAATATCAAAGAGTGCGTGTTAAACTTTGCATGATGGTGACCTAAAACGATCCTGGATTTATTATGTTTTATGAATTCGATAATGCTGGTGATATACATTTTGACTCCTTGTCAAAATATTCATTGGATGCAAAAGTATTCCACAAGACATAGAATAAGGTAGGTATAGTTGTTCAACAAGTGCTTGACAAACCTTTAGCCATATTCATCTGTTGTCATAATGTTTTCCATTGCCCGTTTGGTTGGTGAATCGTCATTGTAATGCGTATGTTGAGACTATTTTCATCGGTTGTTCTAAGGCTTGCGTTGTTTGTGGGGCTGATGAACTTGTCTCTCATTGTGACATGTGTTGTTTGTGCAAACCATTCATTTGTACCTAGTGCGTTGTCATAGAGGTACCCAACCTAAGCAGTCCTTTTCTGGACAAGGAGGTTTGTCTTCTTGTTTGTATTATTCTTGAGGTTTGCAAATTGCATTGTTCCGATTTGACAATTTTCATCAAAGTATAGCGCTGTCTGTTGTGAGTATGGACTTTGAGGTGTTAGGTGGTATATGGTCTTTGCAGGACTCACAACTATGTATGCTGTCTCTGGGTGTAATATTTCCCATATTAGGTTGTTCATGGTAGCTAGGATGGTGTTGATGTCATCTTCTTTATCGAGTCCTGCTTCAAAACTCTGACCTGTGTGGACTGTTCTATCCCAAGCCAGTACCAGAGGACAGTAGAACATAGTACAATGCGGATTGCCAGGAGAGATTTAGTATTTCAATTCCATCATCGATATTGGCATATGCTGGAGTGGGGTTTGAAACTTTGGTGGTGTTGGAGGAGAAAACAAGTACTGTCTAGCTGACTCTTCAGTCTTACTGTGGACGTATTTAAGTCCCAAGGATCAATATGGTCTGACAATTGTAAACCTGGGAAATCGACAAAAACATATTTAGGCAGCTGGTAGTGGTGCTTAATGTTTGGTCCTTGGCAATTAGTGTACAGTATATGAATAACCTTGCCTCAAGCGCCGTTTACAGAACAGATTTTGGCAAAACATTGATGCCACCAATTGCCAATGATGCTCCAATACAAATATCTAGTTACACCACGGCATTGCTTATGTTGAAATGCCATCCATTAAAACCTATGGTGCTAACGGTGCATATTTGCCCCAAAACTCATATAGTGTGACACACACATGCAGCGGCCATCAATGGATTTTTATCCTACACCAAGGCCTTTGACTCAGAATGAAGCTGATGGTTTTTGCACCATTAATGTTGCTTGAACCTTCAATCAATTACGGTCGGTTGACGGTTCATACCACCTACCTCCCATCTGGGATCGACTCCATATTTCACCACATGATATCAAAACTTTGCCCACCAGTATGTACCGGCTCCCTAAACGTATCTATAATCAAAAATTTAGGGCCAAACACCTAGGGTACGCCCTTCTCTAGGCAAAGATATCTCACATAATCCTTCTAGCACCTTTTTTAATTCTCCTGTTTTGCACCTTTTTCCGGCCTGGAGCCGGCGTACCGTGGCTGAATTTTCCGTTGGACGCAATGTTACACATCTACGGTACATTGGCTCCAGGCCGGAAACACGTGCAAGAGACAGCCAAAAAGCAAAGAGGTGGCAAAAAAATAATGACTTTGTAATGTTCCTACGCACAACGAATAGGCCGCCTCCACGCCAGACCAAATCTGTACTATTTCCTACGTTACTATATCATATACAATTAACTCCTATAATAATCACGGTTAATCCATAATGCTGATTTCATTTTGGTATTCATCTTTAGGCTTATTATCATGCATCGTATTATTGGGTAGAGATTTTTAAGCATTACTATGGTAGGTAGTTATCCAGTTAAATGGCATCATCCGGAAGCTCAATTTGACGAATCCCTTGACGTAATTTGACAAATCCCTTCCCATTATCCTCGTCTCATGACCTCATCGGACATGGTCTTCCACTTGGCCTGGGTGGCGTAATAGTGCCGCACGGCCTGTCTAAATCATTGTTCTTTACCCAAAAAGAACCCAATCACCCATGTACTGTCATTACAAAAAATAACAAAAAATAACACAGCTCAATCTATTCGCCCTATCTAATTTAGTACCAAAGTAAAGCAACGATGTCAATTTGATGAAACAAAATTCTATCTCCGTAAATTGATTAACTCTGCTCCACTACCCTCTTGTCCAGCTCTGTCAAAACCTCGTTGTTCTCCTTCCAAAATTTGAAGCTCGCGTTCACGCCGCCAGCCATCATCTATATCGGATTTTCCAGCGGATTCGCCCCCCCCCCCGGTATCCATCTACGCCCGTCGCAAAAATAAGTTGGAATAGTCGTCCCTCCCATCCCTTCTACAATGATCCTACCCGCTGGTGCAGACTCTGATTCAATGTCTTCGTTTTCTACTGCTACTCCGTATGCGATGAAAAAGAGAGCAGAAACTATATTGAGTTAGATATAATGTTGAGGTGGGGCAACATTAGAATAACAAAAATTTCATTACCTTTCAGACTTACGCGCGAAGTCAAATGGCTGGCCGAATTTTCTCCACAGAATCGAGCAGTGAAAAGGGGGAAAATAAAAATACTCAAGCGACACAAATACGGAGAATCCGGCAGGATGGGGGGCAGGAGTCATTCGTACCAGCTCGGTCTCCGTAGGACCGCAAGTCCCCTTGTTCACTTATAGTTGCACCGTTGATAGTCACGAGTTACACCGGTGATCCGACGTGACGGTTGCTAGGATGGCAATGGCAGGGGCCGGCGCTTCCCCCTGTCCGACCCTTCACAACGACCACCGCTATTGCGAAGCCGAGCTCCCCTCCTCCGTGAGGACGATCCCTCCTTCCCGGACGTATCCCATGGTGGATTGAATTATTTGTTGGGTCACAAGTTTTGTTGATGTAGGAAGAAAAAATTGACCAGGAGACCAGTTCTGCTGCGTTGGCCTTTTTGTATATGTCCAGCTTGCAACACAGAGCCTTGTCGGCATGTCTGTGGGGTGCAGAAAGCTATCCTACTGACGTCTGGGGGGGTGCTGCCTCGACACTGGTCTCCCAAGGTGTGAAAACGATATTCGATTGCGTGCCGTCGAATGTCCTCGTAAGGACCCCCCCCGCGATATCCCCAGGTAATGCACTGTCATCAACCCACTTGTGATGGAAGGGGGAGGACCATATCCGAGACGGATATCGACATGGTTATTGTTGAATACGGTAGTTGTGGAAGGGCATTGGCGATATTGCGATTTAATAACTACCCGCTAATGTTTATACTTTAATATACAAATGATTTAACTGCAGTAGGACGTATATTTTTATAATCGCAATAAAAGAACAATATTTCCCGTCGAAAGATATTTAAATTCGTGCAACTCTACTTCATAACTACTCGATAACCTGCCTGAAGTTGATGGTCGAGCCGAGGATAATTATCGTTTTATGATTTTTGGTTAAATACTAGTGTTCATCGCTGATTTTAAAATTATTGCTGAAAAAGAATATTTGTGACGTATTCACCCACCCCCATAGTGACCATACGTAGTTGATATATAACTCTACACCGATTCACGAAGTGTTTTGGTACCGTCAGAAAAGGTTTACAAGAGTTGAGAAGAGCACTACCTACAACCTGCAAAGATCCTTATTGAACCACCAAGATTCTGAATGCTTCGAAATAAGTTGAGACGTGGATTGGCTGATTTCCGTGCTACAGACGGCCTAAATAGCAGGTGCCAATTCATTAGGTCCCGGCAGACCCAGTTCATTAAAAAAATAAAATAGTTTAACTAAAACAGATCCCTTTTTTGATCCAGGATAGGATGAGTGGTGCTTCAGAATCAGTTGAGCCGTGGATTGGCCGATTTTACGTGTTACAGACGGCCTAAATAGCAGGTACAATTTTAACTATCTAAAAAATTGTAAGATCGGCGTGTAAGCCGGCCAATCTGTCGACCATCACTCAATCGGCCAATATCACATTGTTTTTACCCACCTCAATTGTTACGCTGGTCCATACCACCTGAACTCTTCTGCAGTGGTGTTGAAGTTCTTCTCGTGCTTGCCTGTCGAGAAGTCGTCCCTCCAGACGGCGTTGGCAGAGACCACCGTCCTCATCGAGGGGGTGCCAGGTTCGACGAGAACTGGTTCGTGTTGAAGTGAACGTTGTCCTCATCCTTTTTTGCCAAGCTGTTAATTTTCTTCTTTTTGGGTGCCCGTGGAGCGACACCTGATCCCAGGAGAATTTGTAGGCCCCGTTCCATCAGACCTGGCCTGTCTCGTCACACGATCCGCCGTCGTACCGTTGACCCCCGCCCAGAGACTATTGTTGTACCGCCTCCTACCCTCCTCGTAGGACCCCGGCATCGTTCTTGTCCTTATCTCCACTTCTCAGCATGGCTGACTGTTGTCTTTTTTAACGCAAGAAAGGAGTTGCAACGATGTGGATGCGAATGATAGCATTGACAATACCACACCGCGAGACGCGTTATTAAGGTGGGAGATGGCGGCAGAGGGGCAACGACAAGTGGGAGGACGTAGGGAGGCATCAAGAGAAGCATGATCGAGTTGGGAGACAATGTTGAAGGGGCGGACATGAGTGGAAGGCGGGATGGAGAAATTTTGTTGTTCAGTGTTGTTATTAAATAACACGCGGCAAGGGAATAACTCGTCTATTGTTGGTAGGCAGGCAGCGGGCACCAACACAGAGGATGGAATAGCCACATGGACCATAACACCTTCCATTCCGGCAATGTCAGTGGGAGAGGTGGAATCCATGGTAAACTGAAACGGTGGAGTGGGAGAGGATGATAAATTGGGGTGAGTAAAAGACAAGAGAAAACAAAACAGGTACCTATTCCTATGTAGATATCTATATGTGTGCCATGATGAAGACCAGTCACCGAGTGGCCAGATCGAGTAGTTGGCGCAGGGGATCATACTTGCCCATTCCTGTTAATGAGGGGCAATACTGTCCGGATATGCATGTATGAACACAAGGGCGAACCGGCAGCATGATCACAGTGTACAATATGGAGCTATAGAAAGATCATGAGTTGAAAGTGTCAGGCCGGTGTTTTAACTAGCTTTTAAACATGTGAGGGCAAAACTTGATATCAGAATTTACCCTGCACCAAATGCGCAATCCCGAAGCTAGGGCTATCTATCCAAAATAGTTAGGCCTATGTTCCATTGTTGTAAGGCCAGGGACGACTCCCTGGCCGTCAGATATGTCTCTTGATATCTGCCGGTCAGTACTTCCCCACCTAGGCCATATCTAGGGTGAGGTTCCCAGTTTCCCGTTGAGGTGAAAAATGACAGTCTAAATAAGAACTTCTAGATGGATCAGTAGGTATTTTACGCTAGAGTACCTAGATGCCTAGTTATTATTTTATTTCATCATCCAGTTGCTGCTTTGCTACCAGATTGTACCAACAACACAAAGAAGTGCATAATGTGAGTAAACTTCTATAGTAAGTATGTACCCAAATTGTTTATTCCTCCCAATAGGCGCTGAACTTCACCTCCGAATCCGAATCCAGTTGCGTGATGTAATACCCTTTTACCTATTGATAGTTACGTCATATGTATCTACAGATTGATACTAAACACTAACCTATTGCATTTTTTCATAAACATCATTGAAACATTGTGGATCGATAACAAAAATGTGTTATTCGGGATGGTTCTGGACGGATTCGGAATAGTAGACAAGATTGAAGCCTTTGAGACGAAAGAAGGGTAACCGGGAAGTCACGATCAAACAGGTGGGGGGGGGAAATGATCTTTTACTTAGGAAGCAGTGGATTGTTCTAATTGAGGTTTGTTTATGTGTTACATCATCATACTTTTCAATACCTTCGTTAGTCATCATTGAAGCTTCTTTATCAAAAAAACGAACGATAGCAATGTATGAGTTTTTATTAGAGCGTATTCTTTTGAGGTACAATTCCATCAGTCATAGACCACGGTATATGCATCCTCTTACTTCTTGAACATTGATTAGGGACGTTTGCTCAAGCACTTCCAAACGCCCTGATGAGATGGAATCTGGTTGGCAATGGCGTAGAGAGCGGAGCATTTCTCTACTTTCTAGGGAGTATCTCCAAGATTAGCCGTGATGCAATTGTGTAGAAATTTCCAAATTGCCACGTATGCGTGCGTCGTGTGATGGTTGACAGTCTCCTGATGATGATGAAGTGAGTTTGATAGGGCAAGGCCCTGGGGGTTTGCGGAAGGTAGTAGTTGATAAAATGAATTTGGTAATTTGTTTATTTTGACTTTTAGATGATAAGAATAATACAAAACAATTAGATGTTGCTTTTACAAAATTGCATATGAATACAGATAGCCATCTGCGAGCTGGTATGAAATGCTGATATGCACACACTTGCCTATTTGAACATGTGGTTTCTCCAATGCTAAGGCTCTCTCAGAGAGCTTGGTACCGATCCTGCAAGAGAGAAATAGACGGAGAGAAAACTGACTGAAAGATCCTTATCTGATCTTGAATGTCTTTAAATTAATATCCGCCGAGGGATCAATATATAATAGACGGATGATGGCCGATGATGTGACATTGGACGAAATTGAATTCTACCAATGTGTCCGGATGGGAAAGGCACCAGTCAGCATGAGTTCAGCATGTTCCAACTAGAACATGATTCCGGGATTACTGTTGAGACTCTCATACAAATGAGACTCAATAGTAAAGACGTGTGTCAGAGTCAGAGTGAGTTTTCAGAAGAGTAGATACCTCCCTCCTAGGTAGACATTACCTACTTGCTGTCAACGCCAGCAAGACCGTCTGGTATACCTAAGACATTAGTTAGCACGCGTTGAGAATGTTCCACCTCAAACATGCTTCCAAGATAACTGTTAATACTAACATCCAAATAAGATTCAATAGTAAAGACATGTGTCAGAGTGAGTTGTCAAAAGAGTAGATACTTCCCTCCTAGTTAGACATTACTAACTTGCTGCCAACACCAGCAAGACCGTCTTGTATACCTACTATAGCAGGTAATAGGCATATTAGCTGTTATACTCCCCCTCGAAAGAGTAAACATGAAACTGATATAATTTGCTCCTTTTGCCAAGAGAAACAATGCTTTGTAGAAACTGTACCCCTTTGAACCTGGAACAAGTTTCTCTCCCTTGAACACGAGTTGCTCCCCTAGGTTTGATATCATATCCTGGTAATGAATTGGATATACTGACCAAGTTTGCCAGGGGGTAAGAATTACTGGCCGAGATGGTGTCTATCAGAGAGGTAGTACAGTACCATAGGAGCGAATACCTTCGAAATCAACAGGAGTATAAAAAGATACAGACAAAAGTATTATTTCCGGCAGAACAATACTCACCAACAATTTATTTTCTTTTAAATCCACAATAGATAGCGACAACCAACGATCAACCAGATTTCGCTCACTAGATGGCATGTTGGGAAAAGGGTAGGCGCGATCTATTGTCGCTCCCTATGATTATCTGAAGAATGTAAATCCAAATTTTCTAAGACCGCTTGATGATAGGAGCAACGGATGGTGGACACCGCGGATGACAAGGCCACGTACGACCGGGCGACGGGCGATACATTGCTGGTGATGGTGTTGCTGACAATGGATTTTAAACTCATGATATGATTGGGTCGTGTTGTGTCATGTTGAACTTGGCAAGCTAGCCGCAAAGGACCATGGATGATGAAGGTACAGATAAAGTGGGCAACCTGTTTTTGCTCCTTAACAAATTCTCGGAAGAACCACCAGTTTTTCTAAAATTGCAGTGTCGTGCCGTACAAAGACAGTAGAAGGACATAAATAATGTGATGAATCTAAGAGCTGAGATGAACTTGAGGGATTGCACGATGCGTGGGACCGCATGTGGCGTTATACCAAATGTGGCTGCATTAGGTGATTGTTTCAATTCAATTCTAGAACGGCTGTTTATATTTGGTTCCCGAAACAATTGACCGGGCTATATCTACCGGAGCTATTTTTAACCCAAGATGAAATCAATTGCGGTGGCTATTTAAATTTTGGCCCCAAAAAATCAGTCAATACGAGAGATATTTAATTGCAGACGGGTCGACACGAGATAGATTCAATTACTGACACGAGGCAACTGCAAATAAAATCAATCGCGGAGGGAGGGTCAACACAAGATACAATCCTTAGCGGACTGAGGGTAAACGCAAGATAAGTTCAATCGCAGACAGGAGTGTCAACGCAAGATAAATTCAATTGAGTATTGGAGGGTCAACTCAAGATAAAATCAATCGCGGCGCGAGGGTCAACTCGAGCTAGATTCAATTGCGGACAAGTGGGTCAACACGAGATAAGTTTAATCGCGGACATGATGGTCAACTCGAGAAAATTTTAATCAAGGACGGGTCATCGTGAGATAAATTCGATCGCGGATGGGATACCACACAAGATAAAACCAATCGTGGCGGGAGGGTCATCACAAGATAGATACAATTGCGGACGGGTCAATGCGAAATAAAATCAACCACAGACGGAAGGAAACACGAGATAAAACCAGCCGCGGCGGGAGTATTGGGAATTAGGAGGCGGTTAATATTTTTGTTGAGATGAAGTAATGATTTTGGTAATTGTAGATGGAAGACGGATGTGTTTAATTGATTAAGTTATTTAGATATGTTTTAGATAATACAAAGGATAGAAAATGTTGCTTTTACAACATACAAATGAATATAGAAAGCCAGCTGTGAGCTGGTATGAAACTGATAGGCGCACACCCGCCTATCGGAACGTCTGGTTTTACTTGATGGCAATGCTCTCTTGTAGAGCTTGGCATTAATCCCACAAGAGAGAAATGGATGGAGAGAAAGGTTTTTTGGAACATTATCTGATGTGATCTTGAACTTGCTGTAAATAGTTTTTAATTGACTTTGACAAGGGAATCAATAAGAGAAATGGGGGTTGGCTGGTCAGCATGCGCTCAGCATGTTCCAATTCCCAATTCAGAACATGCTTCCAAGAATACTGATTAAGACTCCAATACAAATGAGACTCAACCAGTTGTACTATTGAGACTCCAATAGAATTGGGGCTTGATTGTCTGACTGCCATACTTCCCCTTGAAAGAGAAGTAATGGAAACATGCAACTATGCAAACCCAATAAATGCTTTCACCAAAGAAAACTGTAGTCTTGGAATTCCTCGTAGGAGGAGGAAATTGGACGTGAGATAAATGCCAGGGTTACCAACCCATTATCTTGATGTGGAGGTGTACATAAGCGTCTTGCCCAAGACCCTTTGTAAAAAATCTCCTAGTTGCTGAGTCGTGCAAATCTTGGTCAGTTGGACTCGTCAGGGACCAATTTGTGTTTGAAACCGGTGATACCTGATTGCATAATGTTTAGAATGAAGCGTCATGCGGAAAAATTCAATCTTACTCAACGTGACGTGAGAGCTCCAACATTATCTTGGTGGACCTTTATGTGCAACTTAGAAGTTTCAGCAATAGTAAGACAGAGACAGCCGCCAAGCCCGAGCATGAGATTAACAAAGGGGAAGAGATCCTTGCATGAGGTACTTAAGGCAATATATTCAGCCTCCGTGGTGGATTGGGCAATTTCCAACTACAAAGAAAATTTCCAAAGAACAGGACAACCAACCAAGGTGATGAGATATCCAGTATGGCTGTGGGCACAATGTAGGTCTTGTGGGTATTCATGCCCCCAGAGACAAGTAAAATCAGCATCAGGACAACAATCAATGTAGTAGTCGTTTCTGAAATCCAAAGTTAAACCCTTTGATTGAGTTCCTTTCAGATACTAACCAATTCGTTTGAGAGCAGCTTTGTGGGAACGCTTGGGTTCAAACATGTAGAGATTGCACTGATGAACGACAAACAAAAAATAGGGTCGACTGTGACCAGTGAGATAGAGTGGCATCCCAACAATGACGGCATAATTAAAGGAAAATGTGACAGGTTCACTGTCAGCATTGTGAGGAAGAGTAGCACATTCTGCAGGAATAGAACAGGAAGTAGAATAAGAGATGTTTAACCCAATGGCTTTAATGACAGGCCAAGTAAGACCAGCCTGAGTAAGGATGGTTTTATCACCGTCACGTTCAATGTTGACGCACAGATAACCTTTAGCAGTTCCCTCACACCACAATTTAACATCCTCTCCATCCATACGCTTGATGAAGTCCTCAATATCATCCTTGGTGCAGCCATACACAATAAGTTCATCAACATAGACGACGACAACGATTGCCTTGCCCAAGAAAATTCAGGGATCATGTTTGGAGGCGACAAGACCCTGTCATTCCAAACGCGTAGAAAATATTCAAATAAGTATCTCGGAGCCTGATTCAAAACATACAAAGTTTGATTCAATTTGAGAACATATGATGGATCTCACATGAAACCACGAGGTTGAGAAACTAAGATATCCTCTTCCTTTGGTAACTTGGCAAGGAGGAAAGCCGCAGTAGTATCACATTGTGCTCAGCACAGCTTTTCCTTGGTAGCAATCACCATCATGGTTCGAATGGTGGACCAATGATACACCGGAGCCTATATCTCAAAGTAATCGATATCTTGTCTCTAACGATCAACTCGAGCAACAAAATGAGCTTTGAACTTCTTGACGTCACCACCAGGACGGCGTTTACGTGCAAACGCCCACGTCAAGGGTAATATACCCATGGAAGAAGTCCGCTTGCCATATGTCTATGACTCCAAATTTGTGTAAAGGGTATCCAGTTCCACCTCCATTTTGGTCCAACAATTTGCTTCATAAGGACTGCCCATCACCATGACCCAACTAGGATTATCATTGTTGCACTTAGAAGCACGAGCGGACAATACGCGCAGGTCATTCAAGCTTGTTGAGGTGTTGTTGTGCAACACAACTCTTTATTTTTTTAGACTTGAAATGCCAATCCTAAAATTCACTATCTCTCAGTGTAATATCTTCTGCAGCAGTCACATACATGGGCCATTTCTGCCGCGCAGTGAACAAAAGTGTTGATTTTTCTTCCAGAATCTGTTGTAGATGCTGCCGTGACAAATCATAATCAGCAACAAAATCTTCTCACCAGCTCTTACTCCTTCCATACAGGAAATCGAAGAATAAAAAGCCACTTTTCCAGAAAAGTACGTGTTGACACTACATTTGCCATCTTTCTAACCTCTCCTTCACACATGATCGCCGCCACCGAGAGTGTTGATAACAGGTCTAAAGTCCCCGTCCTCCTGTGGATTGCTTTTGGAGTCATGCCACTTAACAACAAGATTAGCTGTGACCTCCGCTCACCCAACACCCACTCTCTTTTTTTTCCCTGACTTTATGTTATCTCTACAACTTGCAAAACTTTCTCTCTGTGATCCAAGACATTACCAGTAGCTTCGCGCAGTCTAGGCGGTATGATTTTTCTGCCATCATGTCAGGGACTGAATCATTTGCTATAATATATGATCTTAAAAAATATAGGTGGGTGGCGGTTCGAGGTGTAACAATAGACAAATATACAGAACAAGCGCTAGATGTGGCTTTTAAAGGAAAATCAACACGACGTATTTGGAAATCAATTGATTAAAAATCACTAATCACACAATGAAATATGATATTGATAGCACAGTACCTAAGGCATGGACATCGGGATATCTATTAAAGTTACTTGATAACCTAAAAAATTATTCAACCAATTGTTTCCGCAAAAGCATTACATTATCGGAAGACATAATCTACTCAAAAACAAAGGATTAGTTGAGTATAATAAAAAACCACATGCAGATCACCCTCCAAGAACAAAAGTGTAAGTCAATGGCAATTGAAGTACAAAAAAGGAGAAAGGTGAAGCTGATTGCTAACTTGTCAAGTACTGTACTGTATTCAAAGCAACACGATTGCTGAATGGATGGGGCAAATTATACGCAGCATCGAGGGAAGCTACAGACATGTTCTACTATGGTTACCGAAAGATTCACTTTGATGTGCATCCAGCTGCAAATCACAACGATCTATAGGAGTTCATGGATAGGAAAAGAAACCATTTGCTGATTGAAGTGGAATATTTACTTCTCTCCCGTCGATAGATCTATATCTATATCTACATTTATATCTACATCTGCCACACATGGCAATACATTGGCAGCAACAGAAATCCCGAAGATCAATTTGAATTCCATGAATATTACAATCCGGACTCTATTCAAAGCCTATCTCAAAAGCTTGTACTCCGATTCTCAACATCCCTCACTCGAAACCTTGGGGTGGATAAAAACATACTATATCTCATGAACCACATGAAAGTGTTTAGAGACATGGTGACCGATGATTCTTCCAAGGAGCATTTGATACTTGCAATTTTGCACGAGCGGGAGAGTGCACATGGAGTGAGTCTTAATAATATATTATTCGCACCATTTAATGATAATTCGAGATACAAGGAATTTGCTCCCTGGCAATTTGACAGAGATCTTCGCACTCTCTGTGTACGAGACGTATCATTGGACAATTCAAGATCATTTCGATGATGAAGTGAAGAAAATTTGGTAGGTGCACAATGGTCGTTTACAATTCTTGTCTCATACAAAGCTGGGAAGAAAGTGAAATATGTTAACTTTCAACCAACGGGCAATGAATTGGTAACAATTATAAATCTTGTACTGTCTGTTTGGGGTCAACTAATAATTTTTTTTTTAATTTCTGATTCATCTTTTCCTGTTGCACAGGCTTGAAGATAAGCATGAGAAATGAATACTGTTCGAAGGAGAGCGGCTAATTCCAATTTTTGACGGATATTTTCTAATTTCAAATTATGA
>JAZGVR010000128.1:0-12547 GCA_037356255.1 Thalassiosira tumida | reverse complement strand
CCGGGAAGGGGTGGCGAAGTGTCTGTCAGGTGGCGAAATTATTTCAGGCCGCTTCAAGGTAATAAGTACGAGGCACAAAGTATTTTTTTGCTAAGTATTTTGTATTTTTAAGTATCGTACGATAGATATACTTACGGACGAAGACAGCAGACGCTACGATACTGCACGAACTGCGTGTAGGCAAAAATAGGAATGGGATAAAAAGCAAAGAAATATAACAAAAAATATGAGCCAACAGGCACCATCCAAACACGGAGGAAACTAGATAATGATGTCCCCTCTGACATCTGACCCACTTCAACCATCCACAAGCATCAAATATAGACTAAGATTTTTCCATCAACTTACAAGGTAACAATTTATTACCATAATAAGTTTCATGTTTCTGTCAGTAGTAGTACGGAGCTTGGGTGCTTGTACACCCACACTTTACATCTCAGCTGACGTATTTTCACAGCTTTACGAGCCTAGCTTCGTTTACAGTCGGCTCTCCGGGGGGAAAACGCCGAAAAACGCTAGATACGTAGCGAAAAAAACCGATCGACGAAATCGTCGATTGCAGCATAATATGGCCGATCTTTTGGTCAGTCGTATCATTGCCATTTTTGGTTCATATCCTCCAACTGAGACCAGGCCCCTCAAGTATAGTTCATATCGATGAGGGGCCTTCTTTGAATTTTGTGATTTGATCAAGTATTCATTGAGTTTTGAGCTACCAAAAATTGCCTATTGTGATCGATGCCAGATAAAACATCTTATCTACCAAACGCCAAACGTAGTTATTTTTAGCTTTTTTTTGGAGTCTCCACTTCGAAAGCCGTATACGTACAAGTAAAAATACGCTTTCTTCCTCAAGGAACAACTCGCAACCAGCGACCAACGACCAACCTCCACCATGGCACCTCCGTCCCCGCTGCTTTGACTTTGACGGCAGCCTTATCCGCCCATTGGATTTTTCGGAACAATCCAACGGGCGGAATGGCCTACGGACATGGTCATTGAGGCTGACAGCGCTTGTTGCAAAATAAATCTAATGGTAGAATNAATCTAATGGTAGAATATTCTATTTAGCATTTTTATATCAGACGTTTAAATATGCAAATAGCCGCCGCGATCGTCTAACCATGGTTGCCGAAACGGCACCTAATGGTCCCGCACAGCTACGCGGAGCAACGGATCGTTAGTTCATGTAGTAAACTATGAGTAATAAAGAGGATTTTTAATTTAATTATGTTTAATACTTATGTTATCTTGCATCTCTCATGCAATCTTTTGCGACGGCGCGGCAAAACATTGCATCAGGAGATGCGATTTTTTGGAGGGGACAGTCCTCTCCTCGCCACTGCAGCGACCGTCGTTTGTTGGGGGGGAGCAGGGCTTTCAGTGAAGCCACTGCACGCCCCCATCCAACGGCGACTTGTCGAGCGCGGTGGCCGTCGACGTGGGGCAACGATCGTATTTAAGCCGTACGTATCGTCACTTCTCATCTCTGATCTCTGATCCGATCTGATCGATGACAGGTGGTCGGAGGTTCGAGCTCTCGAGCGGCGAGCGGCCGGTCCCCATTTTCGTTCAAATAAAAATAGAGAATTATTCGCAAAAAGGTGCAAAAAGCCGGAGTGGACACTTTTTTGTCGCGAAATAACAATTTTTTGGCAAAAAAATGTCCACGTAGGAATCCAAGAGAGCGATGTCATTAGTGGTCCACACAGGATCGGAACCAGTCTGTTAGTGCTACTATTTAACTTGTTCCATATTGCATGTAGACTAGCCATAATATGTAATTTTTATTTCCGTTCAATGAAATATAGATTGAAGAATCAGACCTGGCCAACCAGGGCTCTTCACTCAGGGAAGGGAAAAAGTAAAGTTAACTTTCTAACTTTTCGAAAGTAAGCTCATTTTTGGCTTACTTTAACTCTTCGAAAGTTAGGTCTTTTTTATATTTGCTAACTCTAACTCTTCAAAAGTTGCCTATTTTCAAAATTGGCCAACTCTAACTCTTCAAAAGTACGACATTTTCGAACAAAATTAACTTTAACTTTACTTTACTCTGTAAATAATTACAGTCTCCTAACTTAAAAAAAAATGTATTACAGCCTCCTAACTTAAAAAAAAGTAAAATGTGTTGTATACCAAACGCAGAATTTGGCTCCGATCTTCGGCCTGGCCGTCACGTGAGCCTCCGCATCACTAATAAGTTTCATTTCCCGAGGACCATCAACATATCTTTTTTTTTGCTAAACGCACTTCAACTGTCTAATAATTCAAACAAAATTTCGTTTCAAAGTCTAACTATTATGCCCATCGCGTCGTCACTACGATGATCCAATAGTTGTTCAATTCGTATTCGCGAATCAGAACATACGTCGTCAACGCAACAATGTGCATACATGCACCGGCCATGGCACGCACCGGCCATGGCACGGCGATAACAGCGCCCGCCACAGCTCCTTCATAATTTTCTCCACAATGGTGTCTCGTGAAAGATATAAATCACGCTGCCTTCTCGCTTCAGTCTACGCCGCTGCCGGAATGGCTTGATGCGGCCGACTCCTCGACGAAGACCTCTCCCTCCGCGACGACGACCCTCGCTCCCTCGACTTGGACCGCGGCCTGGCCTTGCCGCCGCCCTTCCTGTTGCTCTTGCGATACCGTCTGTTCTTCCACTCTCCCTCCTTGACGCGACCATCCTCGTACTCCATGGTCCCGTGACCGGAGGGAACGAAACGATCGTTGACCTGTCCGGTGTACGTTCCCGCCTGGCCTTTCTGGTCGGTCCACTGCATCTCACGCACGTGGATGGTGCCCCTCCGACGCGTCGAGAGGCTCCTGTGATTCCCCCGAGCTGCTGCGGGAGGACCTCTTCTTCCTCGGAACGTCCTGGCGTTCGGGACCCGGAGTCAGGGCGCTGCGATCGCTGTCGCTGATGGGCTCGCTCCCCGTGAGGGATGCGGTGGCGTCGTCTCCGGAGTGCCGTCTATCCTTGGAGGACACGGAGGGCGATCGGCGTGCGCGGTGGGCGCTGGTGAGGCTAACGCTTGCGTCGCGGAAACTGTCCTGGCTCGGGGATCTCTTGGATGACGACGGATGTGGTGCGTGCCGGTAGCTCTCCTGGGACGGAGCCCGTCGCGAGGAGGACCGGTGGGTGTCCTGGCTCGGCGACCTGACGCTCTTGGGCGGAGGTGCGTACCGGTAGCTCTCGGAGGAGGTGGCGGCGGCACGGTGCTCCTGCTGCCGATGCTGCGGACGCTTGACCGGAGCTGCAACTCCTGCTGGCTGCCATTGCTGCGGACGCTCGAGTACGCCTGCGGCTCCGGTGAGTGTTGGCGATGAGGGGTTCCTGTTGAGGGGATGGGAGTTCCTCGTCGTCCTTCTTCTCCTCGGCGAATTCAAGCTGAGCTAATGGGTAAGCTGGAGACAGAAGAGCTGACAACGAAGGAGCTCATCCAAGAGGGGCAGGTGTAGATGGGGGCTGGTGGGGGAAGTTAGACGCTGGGCTGGTCTAACTTTTACTCTACTTTACTTTTTTTTGTAAAAATAAATTGTGTGTAACTCTACTCGACTTTACTTTTATTTTTTTTTCCATCAACTCTTACTCTCTAGAGTTAAGTAAAGAAAAAAATAGCTAACTCTTACTTTTGAGAGTTAAGTTAAACGCAGAATTGCTAACTCTTACTTTTGAAAGTTAGCCAAAATTTTGGATCGCTAACTCTAACTTCAGAGTTCTACTTTTTTCTAACCCTGCTCTTCACCTAATTATTGTGGCGAGGAGGGGGGGGGGGGATACGCACGTACTTCTAAGGAGATTAATCACTAATAACTTTGGCTTCTCACCTGACCAACATTATGTTGAGGCGGACAGACCGAACTTAATTAATTACGTACGATCTCAAAAATGTACTTAATACATATATCTCTTATAATACGATTTTTTGAGCACACGCAACATCCTATTGTGTTCTGCCTCTTTTAGCGCAACGGCATCGCCGTCAGCGCTAACACATTAGTTTGAAACTTTTACTCAAACAAAGAAGGCCAGGTCTGTTGGATGCGGAGCATCCCCTACTTGTTATTTGGAGAAAGAAACAAAGAATAAAAATGGAAAAAAGTGCTAAATTAGTCATTTTTTGAGAAAATTTCCACTAATTTGACTTTTTTGCATACAAAAACGCCCACTAAAGTTGAAAATTTTAGTTTCTTAGCAGTTTATGTTACTCTTTTTTATAATTTCATTATTTTGCCTGTGAATAATGCAAAATATCATATATAATCTATTTAACCACATTAACATTCAACACCATAGCTGTATTCACCAAGATCCATCCTTCATGCATCAATATCATCTTTGTTCCACTTTTTTGGATTCAAACCCACCTCATCTCTACATGCTGGTATAGGGGGCTCAGTATCCGGTATTGCATCCCAGAATACTTCTACTGCCTCGCCTTCCTTCCAGCATTTCCTTGCCCTCCACTCATAAGATTCACAGAAAAAGTCATAACTTGAAAAAAATGACTCCTTCCCACCTTATGGGACCCCTAAAGCTGTCATCTTTTTTTGAATCTGTGACTAGTTTACAACTGAAAGTAACTAATGTTTAAAACCTCCAATGGCTGCATCGTTTTGCAGTGGGATGCTATTTGAAAAAGACGTCAGGAGGTAGCTGGTAAATTACCACCACGCAGATCGCTCTCAGTGAAAGCGACACGGCATACCATTGATATAGACCGCTTCATCACTCGCACTGGACTGTAAGCACGGCGGTATCTCTAGCAGTCTTTGGCTGTGTGCTTGATTCCACCAGTAATGTGGCACCGTGCCTTACGCCAATAAAACACTACTGTAGGTCATCGTCCATTGCAGCGGACAATAAGTGTGCCGGGCCATTGATATTGCGCCGCATTATCAGTGGACGGTAAGCGCAGTGGCATACTATTGGCAAAAGGTGTCCAATGGTTACGTCGTTTTGCAGCAGGATCCTATTCGGAAAAGACATCAGAAGGCAGCTGGTAAATCACCGTTGCTCTAATCGCCCATTGACCACACTCTGCGGCGCTCCCATGGGACGATCAGAGAGTGTTCCCACCCACGCCGGGCGCCCTTCAGCCACACAGCACCCAAAGGGTACGCCTGCGGTATCTTTGGTCGAGGTTACCAAACACTGTGCCCTTGGTGTCCTCGCCCATGCCAGGCAAATAGAATGCCTCTGGACCACCTTTGACATCATAGCGTTGAAAGAGTACGCCTTTGGCCTCTTTAGCTGAGCTCACCAAAAACTGTGTCCTTGGTGTCCTAGGGCGCATCAGTCAAAGAGTATGTCTCTGGGCCCCCTCTGGACATATGGTGCCCTGCCTGGGAAGTACCTATCCGTTCTCTTTGATTGAGCCCACCAAAACTTTTTACCACTGCATACTTGGGTGCGCCAGGCAAATAAAATGCCTCTGAACCCCTATGGCCACACCGCGGCCAAAGAGTACGCATCCAGCCTGTTTGGCCAAGCTCGCCAAAAGTTGTGCCCTCGCCTTCCTCCCCTGTGATAGGCAAAGAGTATGCCTCTGGACCACTCTTGACCACGCAACGCCAAAATGGTACATCTCTGGCCATTTTGGCCATTCCTTCCAAAAATTTGCCCTTGGCGTCCGTACCCACGCCAGGCAAAGGGTGTGCCTCTTGGACCCCATTGGTTGTGCGGCGCCTAACAAGGATGCCCTTTACCTATTTAGAAAAGCGTGCTAAAAACTGTGTCCTGGGCGTCTTTGGCTGCACCAAGAAACCATCGTGCCTCTGGGTCTCCTTTGGTCACGCAGCGCCCAAATAGTACACCTTTGGCCTCTTTGGCCTAGCGTGCCTAAGCCCTTGGCCTCTTTGGCCTAGCGTGCCAAAAGTTGTGCCCTTGACGTTGTCGGTCGCGCCGAGTAAAGAGCGCACCTCGGGACCCCCTTCGGTGATGTAGCGCCCAGGGTGTACGCCTCCGGCCTCTTTATCCAAGCATACCAAAAGTTGTTCCCTCGGCGTCCACGTTCTATGTACCTGTCAGGCAAACAGTACGCCTCTGGACCCCTCTGGCCACGCGGCAAACAGGGTTCACGCCTCTGGCCTCCTTGGCAGAGCGTGTCAGAAACCGCGTCTTTGGCGTCCTCGCCCACGCCGGGTAAAGGGTATGCCTCTGAACCCCCTTCGATAACAGTGCCGCCAAAGAGTACGCCTGTGGTCTCTATGGCCTGAGGTGCCTAAAGTTTCCGCTGCCAGCGCGTCCAGCAACTTCCTAAGCTTGAGCACCACCGATTGCAACTCCTCCTGCAAGGCCATCGAGGACCACACGGACCTGGCCCTTGACCGGATGAGATTCAGCGACTCCCGGAGCTTAGGGGCGACGTCCGCGAGGCCGCCGGCCTGCAGGCCCTTGAACGACGCAATCCTGGCCTCGATGGCCTTCCGTGCCTCCGTCGCCCTCTGTACATCCTCCTCCTTTGACCTTTTCTCCACACGGAGCCTGTCCAGCACCGTCTTGGCGTCGCCCGCCTGGGTCTCCAGCTTGAGGACGTGCTCCTTGAGCTTTGTGATGGCTGCGGAACGGACCTTCTCCTCCCCTTCCAATTTAGAAAGAAAATTCTCTTCCCTCCGTCTATCCGCCTCAAATTTTGCACTCTCGGCCTCCTGCTTCTTGACCTGCTCCTCAGGCTTGGCAATTGCCACGATGCACTCCTTTTCCTCTTCCTCCAATCTGGTCAGCACATCTTCCTCCCGACAACGATCTGCCTTGGTCCTTGCGCTCTCCGCCTCCTGCTTCTTCACCTGCTCCTAAAGCCTGGCGATGACGGCAGTGCGTTCTTGACCTGCTCCTCAAGCTTGGCAATTGCCACACTGCACACCTTTTCCTATTCCCCCAATCTGGTCAGCACATCTTCCTCCCGACGACGATTTGCCTTGGTCATTGCGCTCTCCACCTCCTGCTTCTTCACCTGCTCCTCGAGCCTGGCAATGACAGCAGTGCGTTCTTGACCTGCTCCTCAAGTGTCACAATTGCCACACTGCGCGCCTTTTCCTCTCCCCCCAATCTGGTCAGCACATCTTCTTCCCGACGACAATTTGCCTCGGTCCTTGCGCTCTCTGCCTCCTTCTTCTTCACCTGCTCCTCAAGCCTGGTGATGACGGCGGTGCGGGTGCTCTCCTCCTGCTCCAGTCGCGCCAGGACCTCCTCCTGCCTGCGTTGATTGGCCTTGATCCTCTCGCTCTTGGCCTCCTGCCTCCGCGCCTGCTGAGCAATCGCCTCCGATCGTGCCTTCTCCTCCTTCTCGATCCTCACCAGCACCTTCTCCTTGGCCTGTTGCTCCGCCTCGATGCTCTCCTGCTTTTGGATCTGCTTCTCTATTTCTTTCTTGATCTGATCCTACTTTTCTGCCTCCTGGGCTGCCACCTTCTCTGTGGCAATCCTCTCCTGCTCCAGGCGCTCTACCTCCAGTTCTGATCTGAGAAAGAAGTGGGGACCAGCATTGACGCAAAATTATGGGATCAGGAGGTGAGTAAAAGGAGATCATTGTAATTTAAATGGAATAATCAAACAATACACTCACAAATTATATCACCAAAATGAAAGTGGGAAGAAGGAATTAGATGGATAATGGAAGCGGCAGAATTAAACTTATAAATTAATGGGTAACTTACCAAAATCAAAACAGCCAGTCCTTCTTTTTCCTTAAAACACAGTCTGCAATTGATTGAATTAGAGCAGAATAGGAGAGGGTTAGAGAGTGCACAGAAAGTATAAAGAATCGACGTCGAACTCCTCGTCATCCGAATCTGAATCCCCGAGTGACAACAAATACCGACACGTCAAAAACCACATGGTATCGAAATCGCACCACCGATACTTCTCTGGACATCCCTGTCGTTTTCCGCAGCCCAACGTACGCGCGAGTGTCGGTATTTGGCTGTGCTTCCAATTGACGACCAGGACACCGCCGTTGCAGAGGAGACGACGACGTGATGCTCCCACGTTGTTGTTGCCGCTGGACGATTCCAAGGCGTTGTTACCGGAGGACAACCTCGTCGCCGTCGCCGTCATCGTCGAGAAGTGGCCGACGACGTTCTCCGTCCTTGAAGAAGTTCGATCTTCCCATCGCGTTCGCATCGTCCACGAGCTCTGACTCCCTTCTTCCCGTCGTGTTCTCATCGTCGTTTCCCCACGAGCTCTCAATATATGATGACGAGGGAGGAGGGAGAGAACAAGACGGGAGGGGTCAGCGGACGCCATGGTCGATAATGAATGAATGGTGCATCTTGCATGCACCATTTTTGCTGTTTCCTTTGGCGATAGCTTAGGGGGAGCATGTACGCGTGCAAACCTGCTCGTACAAACCATGCTCCATGGGAAGAAGCATAGTTTACACGAGCAGATTGGCACAAAAGCCAGTGCTGATTGAGCACTGCTTGGGGGAATGGAGCTAGGACTGCACGCAGATTGGAGAAGAGAGGGAGGTGTAACAGCGTCCCCATCGCTGATTTTTTGACGCGGTCTATCTGCCCGATGGTCCGTGGCACGTCTGATTTTTGGCGTTGAGCCGGACCCGCCAACCCGTGATTTTGGATGAGTCACTAGCTGAGTCCCGACTGGAACCCCTAGTTGAAATGCTGAGGTTGCACTCTTTTACCATATTTATTCCTACTTGTAGTTTACAGAACTCCCGACGAGACACATGTCTTTTAAAAATCTCCATTTCATGCTATTTAATCCCATGACTTTAGTGTGGTGCCCTGCCTGTCCTCGTCCCTTGTTGGGGGAATGTCTGGGTGGTATATTTTGGCCCAAAGCCGGGAAAGGGTAGAGGGCAAAATGTGGGGGTATAGGGGCGTAGTCTCTGATGCAGTTCCCCCCCTTTTTCCCCCTTTCCCCCCTATTATGATGCTGCAGTGAATACATGCGTGTATCCATGACACTCTGAGTCATTGCGCTCCATCTATGCTGTAGGATGTGCGCCCCATCTATGCTGTAGCTGTAGAACGGGCAAACATAATGGTTTTACCAAGAAAATTGCCCCAAAAAGGCAAAAATGGCTAACCATAGCTCAAGAAATATATATTCTTTCTAGATTTTTAATGCATTTACATGTGATGTGTTGAGGGAGCAACAAATGATGTTGAATCAAGGTTTATACTGCTCTAGAAGCCAAGATATGACCATTTTATCATATGATCTCCACACATGCCAGGACTGACTTACCCTCAAACCTGTTAACAGTTTCTTGGTTTAATGGTTAAACGGTTGAACGGTTAAACGGTTAAACGTTTTAACGGTTTAACAGTTTAACGGTTTAACGGTTTAACAGTTTACAGTTAAGGGCTTTTTTTCCTGGGTGGAACGAGTTCTACGTAAAAGCGACACCTCAGCGTTCCGTTCGTTTTTCGCGCGATTTTCACGTAGGAATAGTAGAAAAATGTGCTCCCCGTAGACCTACTTTGGTGCAAGCTTATCACCCCCGCGAGCTCTGAGTTCGCTCAAATACATGCGTGGTCCATCATCCTCATGAAATGTAGATGATGGACGAGCCCTTGAATGTCTCCATAGCACAAGTAGAGACCTCGCAACTCGTGCACTCCTTGGAGAACATTATTTCCAAAGCTTAATTGATAGGCCTCGAAAATTAAGTTACCTTAATTTTCGATCGCGACCACAAGCAACGATCAACCTAAGTAGGTACTGTATCTACCGTACGATACTCTAACACGCCAAAAACCACAAACCACAACTAAGTACATACTCTAACACAAAAAAACCTGGTACAGATTCCTACGCTAATCTTGAGTTCATCGTACAATACCCTCAAGTAAGTACGATACACTGCCGTCGACCGTCGGCCGCTTCACAACACACAATAATAGAGCAGCAACCACCATCATCCCCGTCATCGATGGTGATGGTGTCGATGAACTACCCCGCCGAGTTCATGGATGTTGGGGTCGAGCAGGGACTTCAATTGAAGCCCTGCTCGATCTCAGCAAGCATAGCGAACCGCGCTGCAATCCGATCACGATCAGCGGCTGGCACCCCTAGCGAGCGTTTTTAGTAGTAATAATTAGCTATTTTAATATTATGCCTTATGCCCTTAGTTTAAAATTACGCCAAGCGCTGTAGCCCTCGGCGATGACGTCCGTAGGCCGTTCCGCCCATTGGATTTTTCCAAAAAATCCAATGGGCTGATACGGCCGCCATCAAAGTAGCGCAGCGCGCAGAGGCGGTAATGCCATGCCGGAGGTTAGTGGTTGGTCGAGATTGTTGAGTGGTGATTATATTATGACGATTGGACTTACGTAGGGGGGTACATACGACCATTTTTCTAGTTAGTACCTTGTCTAGTAGTTGGAGAATGTACTACCCTACAATTGTATCTACTGGTGGAATTAGTAATTGAGCTAACTCATATCAAAGAGGTACACATTACAAATTACAACACCATCATAATGCCCGACATGGGCACAACTGATCTGCCTACGCCACTACCATGCCACTACCGACCGTAGATCACTTTGTGTTTCGATCGATTTTTGCCGCCCGTCACACCACGTCGTCGACGACAAGGCCAACAACAAGGCCAACGACGAAGAGATCGACGACCACGAGATCAACAACGAGGCCGATAACGCAAGGCCGACGATGGGGCCGATGACGACGCCGGAGCCGTCGACGATGAGATCAACAGCGACGAGATCGATAATGAAATCGATGACGAGATCAACGACGAAGCCAACGGCAACTCCAATGACGTGGCCGACGAAGAGGCCGGCAAAACCGACGACGCCAAACCGACGACGCCTCGACTACGCGATGCAGGGCAAACAAATCCGCCAGGCCATCGCCCGGCATCATCGTCGCCTCACATGAGGACGACGGAATCATCGTCGAAGGGGGGAGACGGCGCGGTCGCTGCGATGGGGGAGACGGCGCGATTGCCGCGCAGTTAGAGTCACCTTTGTACGACAAAAAGCACCAGCTCGTTGGCGGCACTAGATCCATGGCGGGGCGCGAGGACAAATTGGCATTCTTTGATTTGTCCTTGGACAAATGGACGCGCGCTTCATGATATGTGGTGAGTACGCTCCATGGAGAGTACTCGTGACAAAAAATATAACAATCAACCTGCGAAAGAGTCGGTGTACATCGGACGCGTACACCAAAACGCGCCAAGGAGAATGTCGTGGACTTCTGCAAACGACAGCGCGGCGACGGACGCGGACGGGGAGGCGGCGGATTAGGAGGAGACGCCCGTGGCCACAAACGGGCTGCCACCGGACGCTCTCTGAGGACCGACTTGGCGCACTGGCGCTGATCAGGAAGGGGACACCCCACCGCTGCCCTGTGTCGTTGTCGAAAAGAGGAACATCTTGACGTCCCACAACGACCCGACAAGAAGAGCGTCCCGACGAAAGCGCCGAGCACCCCGCGACCAAGGGTGGGGGCCCCAAGGAGGCCGGGAACCAACTCGCAACGATGGCGTGGTGGGGCGGCGCGCTGGCAGCGGAGTGCACCGCTCGCGCAGGGCGACGCCGTGCGTGGAGGGGGGTGGCTTCAAAGTGCGGAACGCGTGGGCCCGTGATCGACGAGATCCGACGCGGACAAACGGCCCCAGGCTGGCAAGGGGGGGTGATGAAGACGCAAATAGCGCCGGCAAGAAAGAGTGAGTTGGTGAGCGGCGTCAGGTCACAACTTCTTGACAATCAAAATATCGCACACGTGAGATGTCCAGGGCAACTGCCTGATTCACTCTCAGTTCGGCGCTTCTAGATTATTTTTTGCGTGGTCGATTCTGTGGGTTGGCAATCTTAGTTAGAGTTAGTTAACTTTTAAATATTTCGTTGAATGTAATGTTATGATTAAACTTTTCTTTATTACAAAGAAAGTGTAATTGAAGCAATTTTTAAGAAGTTTAATTTCATTCGAATTCCGTTAAGCCTAATAACGTTGTGAAAAATGCTTTGAGTTGTTTTATGTTCACGCTCGCTCGTTTCAATCACGCTCTCCCGCTCTTGAGTTGTACTATGTACCCCGTAACAATAATATGCGCACTCGGCAACTCTCGCTCAAGTCGTCCCGTATTAAAGGTTGGTTATCTCTTTGAGCGCCTGAAATTTGGTCAATATTCATCGATCGCAAACCAAAATGTTCGAAAGCTCCTAAGTAAACAAATTCACTAAGAGTAATAGGTTATATGTAGCAATTTAAAAATAATTCTTTAGGATCACGTCTGTCATACTAATACCTACTTAGCCTTTAAATATGGGACGAACTGGGCAGGTGTTTGTAGGTACCTAGGTACTACCTCTACCTATCCACTAACATATGACTTTTCTCTCTCGCGGCGTACATAATTAACTACGTATCGTATCCCTTCTATTCGTACCTACACGTACTATATTGTGTATTGTACAAAGTCATATTTGCTGTTGTACAAATTCCATATAGTATTGTATCAACATGTTAATCGCAAAATACACCCGATGTTGTAATTTCAAAATTTTGTTAGGCGATCTCGCCATTTTGTTAGTAAAT
>JAZGVR010000127.1:0-12136 GCA_037356255.1 Thalassiosira tumida | reverse complement strand
ATGTAGTTATATATGACACTATTTACATACCATACTGGTTATTTGCTGTTGCTAGTTGTGAAAATGAGGATAGGCGCAGTCACCGCGCATGCGCACGCGCGTTGTCAAGTATTATCTGACGACACGCACGCAGGGGCCAAGCCTACGTGCAACACATGCCTATACAAGTATATATGGGTGACGCGCGCAATTGAGTGGCGTCAAGTATGTTGACGGATTGGAGTGGCTACTATACTACCGACACCCCCGTGTGTACAATTACCAACCAACTAACTCTCAAAAACATAGCTTAGTTCAAAAAGTGTGGCTGAAGGCAAGTAATGAATGGAAAATACTACGATCATTCATTGATATCTACCTATTTAGAGTATGGTACAAATTTGGCCGTCTATAGAGGACCTGATCGGCCGTCTATAGAGTGTCTAATGCTCAGAATCAACCATACTAACTCAGCACTGACTATTACCAAAGGAAGATGGAGGAAGAAGTCATGATAATTATTGCAATATGTGGAGACATTGATTACTAAATATCTAACTTTAAATTACAGTTAGAACTTATTTCCTTATAGTATGGTAGGAATCTTTATTGGGGTGGAATAAGTACAGTGCACTTTTTAGCTCAGTGCGTCTCTCTTGAGATCTGCAGCGCATCTATCTTTTACAGCAATGACAATAATAACAACAATAACAACAATAACAATAATAACAACAATAACAACAAAAATAAAAATAAAGTGAAAACAAAAACAACAACAAAAACAAAAATATCTACTACGACAACAACAATAACAACGATGATGATAATGATGACAGTGACACCAACGATGATGATAAATACCACCATGACAATAACAACAAACACCACAATAACTAACTCAGTGATCACCACGACCCTCAACATGATAAGTATCACAACCAACACCACCACCATGACCAACACACCAACCACCACAAAAACTACCACCACGACCAGCACAACTACCAACCCAACAACCCCCAGGACAACCACCATGACCACAACAATAAGGACCGCCACAACAACCACCCCAATCACCACAAGGATAACCACCATGACCACCATAAAAAGCCCACACCAACCCCCACCACAACAACAGCAACGACTACGACAACAACACTGACCACAACAACGACCATGATGACCAAAACCACAACCACGACAATCACGACAATAACTAGAACATCAATGACGACGATGATCAGAGGCGCCGCATTGACCACCGCCTGCGATAAAGGAGGTGATCAGTACCTGTGTACAATACATACGTTACCTACATACAGTAGCCAGAGCATGTACAAACCTATTTTACGTAGACAAAGTAGGTGGTTGAGGAAGAATGGTAATAATTCCTACGTAGAATGGCTAATGAATTGGGGAGGCGTGTCGGTGGGTGGAGCCCTCTGTCCGTCCATATTCCTCCCCCTATAACCTAAACCCTAATTACACACTAAGTACTTAATTGCCATGCACTAACAGACAGATAGTGTGCTGGCCTAGTTATTGTGTGTAATGTGGTGTGATTGACAGAGCGCAGGTGGTATAGTGAGAAAGATGTCACAAAACTTGACGCCATCCTCAATTATGAACATAGTGCACATCATACTCTCACCTGTTGTAGCTAAGTACTTCCTACTTAGCTAGGTACAACATTGTAGATAGTCACCATACAAAACAATTGATGACACGCGCGCGCGCGTAGGGCGGGGCCAAAACTGAGCGGGGCGCGGGCATAGATGCGTACTATGCGCGGGAATATTTACTGGCGGCAAGTTTATGTAGTGAAAGAGATAGTGATGTACGAGTTATATCTACGTACGTACAATCGCCAAAAAATGATTATCAGAAACACGGTTTGATTCAGGAAGTTTGAACAAAGGGGAGTAATCTATAGAAAATACTGCCATCATCACATAATATCTAGGAATGTAGATTTTGATACAAAAACGACTGCGTATACTGCACGTGATTGCTGCGTATACTGCACATTGTGCGAGGTGCGCGCTAGGTAAACAGAATCTGGGAGATGAGAGTATTGAGAGACATACCCTACAAGTTTGTAAGTATCCTGTATTTTGGATAATTTATCAAATTACAGGCTGGTAAGGTCGTGTAGGATCATGATCCTGGAGTAACTGGCTCTACATTACGTCAGATGTTGACTGTAAGGACGGTGGTACGTTCACGTTCATCCCAACGCAGAGCACACATCACACATCACACATCATATATCACACATCACACATCACCTCTACTTTCTGCAACTTCCTTGTAAGTATGGTACACTAGATACCTATGAGTCATTACAAAGATAGCACCACGCGCGCTATTTTTATCACATTTTCTACGCATGTTCTGAAATAATTTCCATGGTGCTGTACAATAGATACCTATGAGTCATTACAAAGATAACACCCCGCGCGCTACTTTTTTAATTCCTCTCCTGCCACATTTTCTACGCACATTCTGTAATAATTTCTACAGTACTGTGAAAACTGTACGTTAGGATCATTGCCATTGTAAGGACGGTGAGCCCCATATCACATACAACACACACCTCAACTGGGGTCTTGCAAGATATGGGAGTCCATGCAACAGGGGAAAAGATTCCTGGTGCCGGTCTCTTGGCTGTGCATAGACCTCACAGTTTAACGTACAAATACATCAGAAAACCGTGTGTAATCTATAATTACTCAGTAAAAACTTCATTAAGTTAGTACACGAGTTCCTACGTACCATAGCCAATTTTTGGCCAGTGCTTGTCCGTTCAACTGACGCCTGAGAAGATAGGTGTACTGTAGGAATAAGATACCATTATAGCGGGTAGGCTCGTCACCCTGACACCACCTTTGGCAAGTTTAACTGATGCTTGATAAGACAGGTGTACTGTAGGAATAAATAACTATCATATCGGGTAGACTCATCACCCTGACACCACCTTTGATAACTCACTACCAGCAACGGCACAGGTTGTGTCATTGCTGGAAAAGCGCCTTGGATATCACTATGGAAGCTGCCGCGGCCACGGACGTTCCCACGTTGGAGAGTCCCGCAGCCGCTCCCATCACCGCCCCCGGCACGGCGGCACCAACCCTTTGCAGGTAACTTAATAGAGTCATGAAATAAAAAGAGCTAGGCATCTTAATTGTTATGGTGTCACATTTTAATAAATGCTGTGGACTGATTCTGATAAAAAGCGTCCATGATGATGATACCGAACTTCTCATCCGCAGGCGCCGCCTTACCCCCGTCCCCCACGAAGCGATCAATGAACCACCTGAAAGCGTCATCGATCATGACCCTCGCCCTCGGGTCATCGAAGCATTATCCCGTGTGCCGCCCCTCTATGTCGAAGCAGTCGTTCCACTCCGACCTGAATGCACGGATGGCCGTCACGGAGGCCAACCTGGACGCACAGATGGCCGCAACGGAAGCTGACCTGTACACGCAGATGGCCGTGGTGGAGGCTAACCTGGACACACAGATGACCACCCTCTAGACAGTACCTACTCGGAAGGTCTGGTACGTACGATACACCCTAGGCATCATGCCAAAAGACTCATGGTAACTAGCGGGTATCATACGTACCATCCGGCTGCCTCGTAGAGACCCTCCCGTCAATGCTCCTGAAAGCCGACACTCCATCTGATTTTGGCGGGAAGGCAGATCAAAAAAATGCTATCACTAGTAAGCACTATTACTAATCAATTAAATACAAAGTCATTAGCCCCGCCGGCACTGCTGTCTTCACCGTCGTCGTTGCCGTCCCGTCGTTGTTGCTGCCTAACCTTAATTAAGCGATCAGTATCTTCCCGTAGGCCGTCAGTTGGGAAATAGCGAGGACGTTGTCGTCGTTAAAGCTGCCGTGGTGTGCCCCCTCATACTGAAATCTACGAGGCTCCGGGATGCCAAAAACAGTGGTCGAGGCATCCTTCATCATATCAATAGACCACGAAGGAATACTGTCCCACGGTAGTAGCGGGGGTGGGGCCCTGAAGACGAACCCCCCCCGCGTTGCCCTCCGCCATGTTGGCGACAATCAGAACGGCGCCCTCGGGTGGATCGTTGGCGTTGCCATAAGCAAACACGTCGGCGGCCATGCGGACAACGTGGGAGATAGAGGCGCCGTTGGCGGCGACGTCAATGACGCCGTTGGTGGCGCCGTCCGTGGTCTCGACGGCAACGGCGTCCGTGGCGTCCATGGTGCCGTCTGATGCGTCGCCTCGCGCCTCGTAGGCGATGCCGTGAGCGGACACGGCAGCGACCATGCGGACATCATTGGAGATAGAGGCGACGTCGGTGACGAGGTCTACGCCGTTGGTGCCGTCGTCCGCGACGGCAACGGCAGTGGCGTCTGTGTTGTCCACAGTGTCGTCTAGTGCGTCATCGGACGCGTTGCCGGGCAAGGAGGTACAGCGCGGTATCAGTGGATCAAGGGATCGTCCGTCTCGACTACACGCGAAGGTGGCATTTCGCAAAAGAGAGCGGAATCGAATACGGGGCCTGTCCTCTGTCTGTCCGGCGACAGGGCAGCAAGAATCCTCCATGGTGGCCCTCTCAACTGAAGGTAGCAATTGAGGCTGGAGGCGATATCATGGTCATCATATTGGTTAATAGATAGCTAGATAACTACGCTGTCAAAGATAGGAACAACTCCTAGGATAGCTACATGTCAAAACCTGGTAGCAAACTTAACCCCCGAATGGGGTATCAAAATTGTCTATTGCTTTGTCTAACAAATATGTTCTAGGTGGGAGGTCAAGGTTATCAATAACTGGAGGGTGTTTAAGAGGCAGCCGGCTGGTACTTACGCACCCGCTAGTTACCGTGTATTTTTGTAAGGTAATTAGCGTCTATCGTACGTACCAGATCTTCCTATTAGATACCGTCTAGAGGGTGACAGATGGCTGCGAAGGAGGCTGACCTGAACGCGCAGATGTCGTCGTTGTCGTCGTTGTTGTCGGTCGCGTGCAGGCACAGGCCCGCTAGTGTCTCGAGCAGCCGGGGGTGGTTGGTCATGCTGGTGCGGTTCTCCTCCATGTGCGTCTTGACGCGGAACATGGCCAAAACGATGCCGTCTGCCGAGTCCGGCGCCTGGACGCGTCGACAAGCACGTCGAGCAGCGCGTCTCAGCAGGGCATCCGCGCCGCGACGCAGTTGTCCAGGTTGGTGAGGGTCAGCGTGGCGTCGCACGCCAGGTTGGTGAGGGCGCCGGCAGAGCGGCGGCGCGTCTTGTTGTTGGGGTCGGAGCCGGTGCACTTCTTGAGCGCCTTGACGACAACGCCCTTGCCGTAGGACTCCCGCTGCATCTGGTTCCGCTTCTCAAAGGACAGGTTCTGCAGCCCGGACACGCTGTACTCCTGCGTCTCGACCTTGTCCTCCACCACGGCGATCTTGACCAACATGGCGCGCACCTTCTCCATCCTGGCCATGGCCACCTGGTTGGAGGGGCAGCTGGACAGGTCTATGAGCACTGTCGAGGCGTACTCTCTGGCGCTCTCTGCCTACTCCCTGGCGCTCTATGCGTACTCCCTGGCGCTCTCTGCGTTTTCGAGCATGGCCACCTTCATGGTGGCGTTCATGAGGCTGGACTGCTTGAAGATGGCGGCCTTGTTCCCCTTGGAGTTGACCAGTAGCCTCATCCGCAGCACGCGGTTCTCTGCGGCGAGGGGTAGCATGGCAACCTGCTCCAGCGCCGCCAGTATGCACGGGTGCCCCGCCAGCGGCAGGCGCAGCTCCGATATCCTGGTCATGTGCAGCAGTACCCTCAATATAGCCGACACGGTATCCTTGGCGTTTTCGACGACCCTGCGCCCTCTCTTGCAGCGCTCTGGCATGCGCAGCAGCAGCGGCACCAGCGCGGCGCCCTTGTCTGGGTACGACTTCACAACCGCCTCCCTCCCGGCCCGGTACACCATCTTTTGCGCGACGCACGCGCCCGGTATCTCGTCTTCCAGCTTGCTCATGCTGAGCACCAGGCAGAGCACGTTGACGGCGCCGAGGCACAGCTCTACGCCGTGCCAAACCTCGTTGGTGTGGTTGAACTCGGCGTGGGCGCGCTCGACGGCCTGGCGGCACGGCGCGCGGGCCCTCCCCCCGGCCGCGTCGCAACAGGAGCATGACGGGAGACATCGTCCCAACAGAGAAGGCGACAATGGAGGCGATGGAGAGGAACGGGAGACATCGTCTCAACGGAGAAGGCAAACGCCGCGGCAAGGGAGAGGAATAGGACGATGAGGCGCGGGGTCATGTCGACGGATCGCCTCGATCAGCCGTTGCCGGCAATCCCCTTTCCCTTTTTTTGTCCCCCGAAAGGAGCCACCTTCGAAGATGGTACCACCGGGGCCAGGGCGTTGGCAGCGTCAGTCCTCTGACGGTGGTAGGAGGAGGCTCCTTTTTTGACCTGCATCAACATTGATTGTGTGTGTAATGACAGGTAATGACTTAGCATCAAGCTAGTGTCGTGTCTAAGTACGTACTTACAATGGTTCCATGTGGCAATGGAGTCAACTCAATCACATGTTTAGGTTGCACCCACTTTTCAAATCTGACATTTGGTCACACTCATTCACAAGAGATAAAGTAATGTACTGACTGTCTGGGGGTTGTCCGTTTATTAGGTGGGAAATTGGGTACAAAAGAGCTGGGTACAAAAGAGTTGGGTACGAAAAGTGAAGGTACTTTACCTCTAGCGGCTATCAAGCAAAAGTCGTCCCATCCGCGTCGATATTAATGTTTTGATACTTACGTGGTACCTAGGTCTTTACCGAGCCAGCATGGCTGATTTGGCGAGAAATTCACACAGCGTTCGACCATTAGCGTAGGAACAGGTTCATAATGGATTGAGGGGAAAGTCCCCCAATTCAAATTTTCCTCCAAGAGTGCAAGTGTTCCACTACTACTGCGGTGCTACTACTTGCACAATACATAAACATCAGCGTCAACAAATGAACCATGTCATCCTCCTCCGCTCTTTCCTTGCCGCGCCCGCCAACGTCGCTGCAATCGACGTTTAATTAGGTCGTTGACACTTGCGACGCACTCACGCGCGTCCTCCACCCGGGGTCGTCTGTCGAGGGGCGCGCCAAACACGCCCCGCTTAGCCCGGCCAGCAAATTCGCCCCAGGTGCGTATCCGCTCGATCCCCCGGCAAAGAGGCAGCGCCAGGACAATAACGTGGCCAGCGCCAAGTTGGTACGCCGTCTCCAAGGCGAGTACGACGTCAAAGACAAGTGGGAGAAGCAGAAGGTGAGACAGAGACTCCGAGCAGATACTTTCCGAGCAAGTACGCCTCATCCAACGTGACAGACTGGATGGTGCCACGTCTTGCGCAGCAGAGATGGGCGTGACGAATGCCTGCGTGCGTGGCAATAAATTGAGGTGACGCAAACACGTACACCGTTCGGGTAGTTTTTTTAATGACGATAAGGTACTTGATGAATTGGTGGCGGTATTCACCCGATACGGCAGCCTCTTCGTCAAGATTGTCGACTCCAATTCGACCAAATTCATCTGACCCACATGCAAATTTTGTGGTTTGGTATGCCGTCAGAACAAGGAGGGGATGGACGATGAGGTGAATCATTTTCAGGAGAGTACCAATCATCCGGATAACGTGACATTTTTCTCCCCCGTTCTTCGCCAAGAGCAGCATCTTCCGCTCGAAGTTAGACAGGTCAAAGAGAAACAGCATGGCCACGAACTGCATGGCCCGTGACATGACCCCCGACGCGCACTGTGAGGTGATCGCCAGCGATTCCTCGAGCATTGGGATTGTCAGCGACTCCTCAACCGTCGCGCCGTGAGTGGCGTCTTCAATGCGCGGCGCTCGCCACGCCTTCGCGGCAGCATCAGCGGTGGGGTCAATGATGATTTGAGCAGCCACGGGGGGGTCGATGATGACAGGAGCGATGACAATGGCGGGTAGCACCGCGGGAGGCGGGGTGGCCACGCGTGTTGCGTCGGGGCGTGCTGGGCACGGAGGACGTCTCGATGGCGGCCACAGGGAGTAGATCAGAGAAGCGGCTCTGTTTTCAAATGATGATTGAAAGAAGGCCAATTTTTCAAATAGGTCGTGCAACTTTTGCTGAGCGACGGGTGCGGTGGGCAACTGGATCGTGCAGGCGGTGGTGCCGCTGTTAGTGTCGGGCGCTGCGGTATCAACGAGGGTTGGCAGGTCGTGCGACATTGGCTGAGCGATGTGTGCGGCGGGCGACTGGATCGTGCAGGCGGTGGTGTTGCTGATGGTGTCGGGCGCTGCGGCATCAACAAGGGTTGGCATCGTGGTGGTGGGGTCGGAGGGGGGGTCTGGGATCTGGGGGGGGGGGTTAGTGTGGTGGTGAACAATACAATAATGAGCGACTTCAAGTTTTAAGATGGTGTCAGGGGCTTTCTGATTTACTTACTTACGGTAGATCTTACATGCTCCGCTGATTTATCAGGATGCAAAAAATAAGAGAGATCTCGGCGCGGATGGGACGACCTTTGCGTGATAGCCGCTAGAGTTTATGAGGGTGTTTTAATGTCCCAGAAACAGACCCCCAAGACACCCAGAAAGACCCAAAAAACCCTCAACAAAATCCGCACTGTAAACTCTAGTGAATTAGTGTACATTTGGTACATTTGTACAGCGGACGGATTTTTTCCCCAAGGTTCTTCTGTGAGGTCTATACTTTGTATAGACCATCACCAGGAATCACTTCCCCTGTTGCACGGACTCCCGCCAAGTAAAGAGCCCAGTTGAGATGCACAACACAGAAGATCGCGCTCTGGGTTCTACGTTAAGATCTTCTTGTAAGGATGGGCCTAAGACATAGCGAACACGCACCTGTTCGTGCAGAAACCACGCGAACAACCACAACAAATACACACCCTGTTTGATACTTCTCGCGTATGTAGCCCTTGCTCCAATTGGTGATGAAGCGGCCCATAGAAGTCCCCCTATGTGTTGGCAATTTAGGAAAAGTGAGAAAATAGAAAAATATGACCGTATTATGGCCGTATATCAGTTTGCAAATAACGCCCCTTAGATTAACACGCACGCGCTGCTCAAGACAGCGCACGACGTTGCCAGCCTGGAATTTGATAAATTAGCCAAAATACGGCATACTTACAAACTCGTAGGGTACGTCACTCTAAACTCTCATCTCCCGGGTTATGTTCACTTAGCGCGCACCTCAATAAATGCAACACATCACATCAATTACACGATAATGCGTCCAGGACAATCACTCTAATGGCATATTCCACGGAGGATCACTCCGCCTTTTTGGATATGTTGTAGATAGAATCGTGATCTATCACCCTTCAAAAAAGGCGGAGTGTATGATGAGAAGTTGGGCCTGTTATAGCATTCTACAATTGAACCTTTAATTTTTAGCTTTATTTTATGTACTATATTGACCGCATGCGATGTCTGCCTGCCTGACCGCCATAACCCCTTGTTCCCTGCATGCGTTGTCTCCCACCTGCGCAGTCTCCTGCCCAGCTGCATTGTTGCCTGCGTACCCGCTGCCCACACACTTGCAATGGTGATCGCGCGCGGCAGGATCGACGCAACACTCCACACCACACGCCTCCTCACAGGTCGGACCGACGTGGTACTCCACGACGGATCCATTTGAACACATGGGCGGGGAGACCCATCTCGCTCGTTGCGGGACAGGACGCAAGCAGCCTCGCGACTGAGCTGTCAACCCGCTGCCCCGTCAGTTCTTCCCCTCGTTCACCGCATCCAGCAGGCCACAGAACGAGGCTCCCTGCGCGGCCTCTGACTACTCGTACCGGGAGCCCTCCTGGCTCAAGTAACCGATCATTTCGCAGCCCAGACTCTTGAACACGTTGTGGGGATCGCCCACCTCCGCATCGGCATATTCTCGTCGTAGCTGATGCTGTCGACGAGGTAGAACACGGCCACCTTCTTACCTGTACTGTTCAGCTCCTATCGCATGCACGCAAAAACACAACAACAAATTTAAATATTAGATGAATGTGTCGAAGACGCCGATTATACACGACACGACAGATCGCGTCTCACCTGCAGAGGAACAGGACGCCCACGTTCGAATCGAGTACAGAGTCAGCGTTGTCCAAATCGCGGGATCAGACCCGCGGGCGCGAAGCCGCGCGGGGGAGCCGTATGGTGGCATCGCCGGGGCCGTCAACGCGCCGTCCCGAAACGTCGGACCAGATCTGTCAAAGAAGACATCGAGAGCGGACACGAAAGAAGAGATGTGAATGTAAGAGAAAACGGATGGGAATAATTGAAGCGAAAAGGTCAATCGCTCACCTCCCAAAATCTTACCTCAAAGTCCGCTGGCACCCGATCTTCTCTCAGCTTCTCATCGTTCAGCGCATCCAGCAGCAGATCGCAGAACGCGCCTCCCCGCACGACCTCCAACTCTTCGTACCAGTAGCCCTCCAGGCGTATGTACCCAATCATCGGGCAGCCCGGACTCTAGAACATGTTCTGGAGCTCGCCCGCCGCATCGGCCTAGTTCTCGTCGTAACTGACGCTGTCGCTGAGGCCAAACACGGCCAGATTCTTGCCTGCAATGTTCAGATCCTGCCGCACGGCGCAAAAACACGACAATAAATATGAATAACAGTCGAATGAGAAAATAAAAAAGTGCACCTTAAGCCGTTCTGAGACGGACGACGCCACACTGACGCTGGGCGCGTCGGAAAGGCTCAGCGCGGAGGAGACGCTACGCGCGCCCGAAACGCTCGTTCCCGCCAACAGCGCCATTGCCGTGGGCCAGTTCGAGACGGACGGAGCTAAACTGACGCTCTGCGCGGAGGAGACGCTCGGCGTACTCGAAACGGACAGGGCGCTCAAAACGGACGGCGCGGAGGAGTGCGCAATCGTGGGAGGCAGACGTGGCCGGACTGACGCTCAGCAGGTCCAAAACGGATGGTGCGGAGGAGGCACTCGGCGCATTTGATGCGGGACCAATGCAGCAATCCCCGTCACACGCGTCAACGGATGCGAACGCCGTTAACACACGACACGACGTATCGCGTATCGCCGGCCGAGGAACGGGACGTCCACGCTCGAATCGGGTACAAAATCAGCGTAGACGTCCGAATCGCGGGATCGGACCTGCGGGCACGAAGCCGCGCGAGGGAGCCGTGTCGGGCCCTGAAACTCAGGATTGAACCTATCGGATAAGATATCGAGAGCGGACACGAAAGAGGAGATGCGGTTGAGAGAAGGGACACAAAAATATCAATTGCGCCTCTCAAAAACTTACTCGTGCTTCGCTCAGCACCATCATTATCATCAGCCCGTCGCGCGGCACCGCGCAGCCCGCTGGTCCTTCGTCCGATCCCGTGCCATCGCCTGTGTTGTGTTCAAAAGATCGAGAAGTAGGATGGAAGCATAAAAAGGAATACACATGCAAGAGTTTTCGCTCACCCACGTCGATTGAGACCTCTCTACTTTGTAGTGCCAGGAAGAAAGCTTGAAGAGAGGTGAGAATGAAAAAACAAAAGAAACGATGCATGAAACACATACCGTTGTTTCTAAGAGTTGGTGTTGTCTGCCGATAAGTGTGATGGATTATGAGATGATAGATGGATCTGATGCGCTCCGCGTCAGCAAACGTGGTCAGACGAATGAAATCTTCTGCATGAATTGACTGGTTCTGGGAGCCCGCGCTATAAATGATTCCACGATGGATGATGGGGGTAAGCACTACTATCTCCTTCAGCGCATGTTCCCATACAAAAATCCTGATCATGAAGAATCTTGGGGAGGTAAAGATTGTGTATGAACAGGCTTTTTACTTGGGAACATGAATTGAAGGCGAGGAGATATATCCCAACAGGGGCTCCTTTGCTCCAATTCTTTGGATGAATTGATGAACAAACGGTGATACCCAAACCTGGAAACTGGAGATTGACATCTTGATGTAGGTAGGAATAGTATAATTTTCTTCGTAAGATCTATATTTTTGGCAGGAGCTTCAAACAATTATTTTTCAAGATGCGAAAATGTTATTGCTAATTTAATAAATTCCACGTAGCGGTGCTTTAGTAATGTAGTGAGCAGACACACCCATAGGGCAATGTCTGATACAATATTACTAATTTAGACCAACGTAGAGCAACACAATCC
>JAZGVR010000126.1:0-12335 GCA_037356255.1 Thalassiosira tumida | reverse complement strand
CACGTACTGAGAAGAAGAATTGTTTAGGGCGTATGCCAACATTCGCGCTTCTTCCTGGTCTCTCTGTTCTTGTCATCGTCACTTTCAAAATAATATACGAAGGATATCAGTATTAATTTGACCGTTCGTGTCACCGTCGCTTTCAAAATAATCTACGGAGGAAATAAGTACCAATTTAACCATCATTCAAAATAATCAGGTACCTAGCAGCAGTTAGGTAGAGATTTCAAAACCGATCGGGCAGGACGCCTGAGATCTTTTTTGGCGCTACGCGACCTAGGACCCCTCACTACATCTCCCTCTGTCCCACCGCATGAAAGCGCTAGTAACAGGAGACCTGCCTGGTAGTCTTTGTTACTCTAATAACAAATCAACGGTATTGTGGCCGTGCACACTGAACATTCTTTTAAAAAACTCCATGCCATCCAGGGCATAGCACCGGCCTTTTCTCAATACAGATTGTTCAGCGTCAGCCCCTTCAAATCAGATTCCACGGACGCCATCCGTTACAAATAGGAAGTTCCTCAGTGATGAGATACCATGGGAAGCTCCGCCAACGACTCCTTTTTCTTCCTCCCATTCGACTGCTCAATTTCCGCCATATCCTCCTTATCAATAGCCACGGGCTTCTTCGATCATGGTATAATTGTGTGGCCGGGCCAACGGCGGTCACGTTCTTGAATAATTAAATCTTCATCCCGGTTTGGTAATACACCTGGTTGTCTCTACCTTTGGCATTACCTGTCACCATCAATGCCAGGTATCCCGGGGGACCAAATGCCTTGGCCGATAGTGCGAGTGCCTACTTTGAACGCGCGTCAATGCCACGCTCATGACGGTGATCGGAAAAGCAAGCGGCAGGGAGGTTGCCACGTAAAGCCGAAACAATGTGGCAAGCGCGCCACCCGAACTGTAACCCGTGACACACAGCTTGTAATTCCTACATCTAGGTTTTTTGGCAAGTAATTGACTAAATGTTGCAAGATTTCCACATATTTTCTCGACGCCCCATCGGATTCCCCAAATAAATAGACGTAAAAGCCTTGATGGACCCCCACATTGCCACAATTAGAGTTGTCACCTCCTGTTTCATTGAACCATCCTGGATCCGGTGCCTTGACCACAGCAATCCTGACATCCGTCATAAAATCATTCTTAGTCACCAATCCCCTAAAGATCACTATAATACATTCTTCGACCAGGTTCACTTCCACAGCATATACTAGCTCTTCTTTAATCTTTAAATCCCTGACGACAGTACTTATGGAAGATTCCACCTCTTGCTACGTGCTGGAGTTAGCAACAGGACCATTCTTATCCGTCTTGTGGTTGACCATTCCCAAATATTCCCCTCAAAATAATTTGTCGAAAGCAAACCCTCCCACCAAGCAGTCGTCAGCAGCCGTCCCAATTCAACACGCAGCTGAATATTCCAATGCCGTCGCCGCTGCCGCCGCCGCCCCTTTTGCTCGCTACCTGCGCCTTGGTCAGGGCCCGCGACCCCTTCTCCTCGTCCTGCAGCCGCTGCGCCCTTGTCTCCTCCTGTTGATCTAGCAGTCTCTCAAGGGCGCTGAGCGTCGCCTCGTACTTGCCGTTGTCCAGCATCTCCCTCAGCAGCCCTCCCCTCCATCAAGATTATTTCCGACGCCGCGCCAAGCAGCAGCGGGATATCGAGGATGTGCATCAACCGGGCGGGAACCGATCACTAGCGATTACCGCTATCGTCGTGCTGGAGTCTCGGTGTTCTACAATTGACTCCACGGGCGTCAGAATTTATCGTAGAAAAAGTAAAAAAATAGGTAGGCTTAGTACACAACCTTGTTTTTGTAGTTTCATAACCGGTACGACAAAGCCACGTTCCTCCGTTTTTACCGCACAAACAACAGGGGCAATCCATCATAAAACACCCCCAACCATGGCGATATTGGCACTCCCACCACGTCAAAACGGATTGATGGTTTGGCTATCTACATGGTATATATGCTCACTAAGTTCCTATTGAAGCATACAAACCATGTAGATAGCCAAACCACCAAGCCGTTCTGACGTGGCGGGAGTGCCGACATCGCCATGGTTGGGGGTGTTGTATCCGTGGCCGCGTTGGCTTCCTGGTTCGATCCAATAAAATTGCCGCTGCGTATCGCCGGACGGTGCATTCAACAACGGCAGCCGCGATTGCCGTGTCTCAAGATTGGACGCTCGCAATGCAGTGTCGATCCTGTCGCGGAAACTTTTTGGCCGCCATGGTTCAGGCCTTGGCACGTAGTTTTTCGATCGTATTTTAGCGATAAAAAAGATTGCCGGGTTATAAAACAGCAATAAAATAGATCGCCAGATCGCAAAAAATAAATTCTGGTATGAAATTACGTGGGTTTCTTCATACACAACACATAATTACGGCCGCTTCAATATTTATCGGATGAAGTGGAGGCAACTATATGTTTGACCTAGAGGTAGGCGTCAGGAGTTTGGCACCTTTCACTGCCAAACCATTTTTCCTACACATAAGGCAGACCAATTCCCTTTGACCAACTATCTTCCGTACCTAGGAACAAGATTTAGTTTTACTAAATTACTTTTTGTACCCCTGCGTACGCGCGTGTACGCGGTTATGGGGGGGGGGTGAGTTATAAATGACCCCAAAATTGTAGTAATATTGAGATACCACACCTACAACACTTATCCTTCCTCGTGCCATGCTTTCAGTACTGTTGTTCCCATCGGTACCCTTTGAACTCGGTACTCAGATATTTTTGCTCTCCCAAATAAAGTGTTAGATCATAGGATCCCTAAAAAAAAAACAATAATGCCTGTGTATAAACCGCTGAATAGTCGGTTGGCTCCTATCTAGTCCAGCCCTTGCCTTGTTGGTAGTAGGAACAGGCAGTTGATGCTCCCATGATTTGAATCATCAACTCCTTACTGACCACTACTAAAAGCACAGTCTTTCTTTTGGGTTAGATATAACTGTCAGGCTACAGTGCTCCCTATGTCCAACCCTAACTCGTGGACGCGTACTCTATTGTGTGGGTTTGATCTCGGAGTTGCCCCGAGAGCGAGGAAATGTCGTGCAGCTTCTGCTGATTGACTCGGATCTTTGTTGTTTGCGCTTCTGTTTGGGCCGGCAAACGGACTATCTCAAATGGAATGCCAGCCTTCTCCAAACACTTACTTGTTGTTTGATCTTGAAGGAGTTTGTCTAGCTCCTACTGGGATGCCGGCCTGTCGAATGAACCTTTTTAAAAACGCGGGGTTTAAAGTAGCTTGATCTTATTCTAGTAGCCTTGCCGATGGCAAACGGACTTAACCGAATGGAATGCGTATCAGTCAAGACTTTTCTTGCCCCCAAGTATCTCTCGGTCTTACCATCGTAGCGTTTAAACACTGATGTCATGTGGGTGGATCGTGTGATTATTCACGCTCGCAAATCCTGGTTGCGCTTGCTTGAGGTACTTGTTGAGAAAATGGCAGGAGGCGTTTCTTCCGCTGTCTTTTTATCGCCCTTGCGGTTCCCCCAGCCTTGTTGGTATAAAATCAAGTGATTTTTCAACGCGATCGAACCCGTTTAACCCTTAGGTATGGTGGTGCGACATAAGTGCAATATTTGCATACCATTGACTTTACATGGCCGTACGTCAATCCATTTTTGGAATTGGGCTACAATCTTCAGTTCAATTAGATTCTCCATTGAGTTTTGATTTGGAATGTAAGTGGTGGCTTCTAAAAATAATGGGTATTTGACTGACTTTATTGGCTTCTACAGATGCCTTTATTCCCTAGTTAACTGTAGGTACACTAGACTTTTGGAAGGGGCTGTACAAATCGAAATCGTTGATGAAGATGTAAAACAAATATGGAACCACCGAAGTGAAACAAAGTTTTGCGTAGATTTCAAATATGTTTCGATCTCATAAAGAGCTCCACCAGTTATTTTGTTATGGGTAAATAAAGAGTGGCAATATTCTTTGTTTCCTAAGTCTAGTGGGATCACTTAGACGCATGGTACTCTGGTATGTAGACCCCCAACGTTGGGGTAGTGCACGGCTGCCAATTATATAACAACGCTATAAACTCCTTCCAGCTGTAAATAGGTCTATGTCTAAATACTACTTCTTCGCCTGGAAAGGAGTACATGGTCGAATATCCATGGAGCCATCAACGTTTGCGTGGAGCCATTATTCGGGGTTCCCTTATACCATTTGGTCCCAGAAGCGGAGTCCGCTTGCCTACTCCAAGTTGGAGTGAGGTTGGAAAATACGTATCTACGCAGGAACCAATTTAAAATAATGTTACTCAATTTTGGAACGGACGGTTTTGAATTTGGAACGGACGGTTTTGAAAATTAAGTAAAGTATCAGTGGAGATAACATCTCGGAGGGACGGGGAACATGAACCGAGTTGGCGGTCTGGCACACGCCAGGCCAGTGGCAAGCGAAAGACAAGGGACGGCCTCAAGGTATGGCCTGAGGCTGGGGTCCCCACCAAACGGGACCAGGAAGAATGAGTTCCCGCCAACCGGGAGTCCTCGCCAACCGGGACGAGGCACTTGATGGTCCGTACCTGGACACGGACAGACAGGGGTTCACACCAGTACGTACCTGGACACGTGGAACCCCAACCTCCACTCGTCTGAGATGGAGGCTGGAGTCTGAGACACGAGCGCCCACCCTGAGATGGGCGCTAGAGTGCCACGGCCGCTGCTCGAAAACATCTCCCACAGTCGAGCACCTTCAAGCAGCGCCGTTAGTCAACCATCTACCAACGAAGATATTTTGTCGGACAAGGCTTTTGTTGGGTCCTGATCAACTCGGACAAGACTTTCGTCGACGGAAACGGACAATTTTCATCACCCTCTCTTCAGCGCTCGCGATCTTCTGCCCCCCCCCCTCCCGCATTATGTCGGACGAAGCCTTTCAACTCCCTCCGAGTTCCGCCGGAGCTGCGTCCGCTCCGAACGCATCGGGTTCCGTTCCCTTCTCGGTTTTGGCTGATATTCGAGAAGCCATCGCGGAGGCTGCGGCTCTGGCGGCGTCGGTCGCCGGCGCCTTCGCAAAATTGCCCGGGATTCTCCGCGCGATGACAGGATCCGCTCTCCCGCCGGCGTCGTTTGACCAACGGGTCGGTTGGGATACCGGTGAGTCCTCCCAACGTTCGTTCGATCAATTGAGTCTGCGTCGCAGGGGGGGGGTCAGAGATTCGGGGGGAGAGTCCAGAGATTCGGGGGGTCCTCTGGCAGACTCTGGCGACGGGGGTCGCGGTTTCTCCGGCGGCGATCAATTCCGGATCGTCGCCGGACGAGAGGATTTTGGGCAAGGCACGGCCCTTCCGCCGGACAGTACACCATCCGTGGCGGCGTTGGGGGCGCTCCATTCGACGCAAGAACGTGTGACGGGGGGGGGGTTCCTTCGTGACTCTCCCCACGACCTACGAGGGTCAATTCAGGACGTCAAGTGGGGGGGGGGGCTCTACGTCCGCCGGAAGCTTCGACGGGAAGCCAGGGGAAGGGTCTTCACCCCATTTTCAACAGGGGCGGACGGAGGCCATCTCGCCTTATCAGGCTCGAGGGGAGGGGAGGGGGCAACCGCCACCGCAATCAGGAGGAGCAGCGAGCCCGTATGGAATGGCGGCCGGACAAAGTCCGTCGGGGACCGCGGGACAAGTCGCGGACGGGCGCCATGGCAGTCGAGGGGCTGGAGAACCTCAAGACCGTCAAGACCAACGACAAGAGGACCTCCCTCGAGGGGAACAAGGCTTCGGCCTGCCGAGGGAGGGAGGTCCGCATGCCTCTCCGGCAACAAGGGGGCTGGGCTACGGACCGTATGTGTACGGCGGGCATACGCCGCCGTCGGCGTCGCGGGGAAGAACTTCGGATCAGCAAGGCTATGAGGACAGGACTCTCCCCCTCTCGGACACGGGGGAGCGGAGAGGCGAAAGCGCGTCGCGCGGGTACGGGGACCGGGTGACGATGACGTCGGCATTCCTCTCGCCGGACGACCGCGCCGGTCAGGCCTCAGCCTCTAAGAGGGGCGCGTCAACATGGGACGCGCGTTCAGGCGCCGACGAGGATCTCGACCGGAAGCCCGCAGCTAGGACTTTCTATGGCGAGGAGGTCGCGGACAAGGAGGACTTCAACGCGTACGAGACCGCCGTGAGGGAGGACCTGTCCCCTATGGCCGAGACCACCAAGTTGTTCGGCAAGATACAGGGCGGGGAGGGCCCGAAGGCTCCGGTGGGGGAGGTTAACTTCAAGGACCCCAACACCCAGCCCACCCGGAAGGCATCCGAGGAGGGCGACGTCACGCTCTTCCACTACGAGGGACCCCACATGGAGATCTGCGGGAGTCGGATCGGAAGGGGATTGCGCGTGTGTGTGAAGCGCCGCGCCATGTGCCAGTATCGGCACTTGCCGAAGTTGAACTTAGCTGCGGGGTTCTACATCAAGGCCCCAGACGGACGAGGGGCGCAAGAGGCGGCCTACCTCACCGCTCACGTCACGGAGGAGTAGGCTCGCGCCCCCCCCCCATTTGCGCAACTTCTTCACGGCTCGCTTTCGATATCCCACATGGTCAGGCTCCTTCAAGCCGCTATCGACGGGGTCTTGAATACCGAGCCGGAGGAGATCAAGGCGTTTGTGCGCGCCGGGGCACACCACGCGTCCGCCACGGCGGCGGCGACTCCCTGCAAGAGGGTCAAGCTGTCAGGGAACAAGGACGGGAAGGAGGACGACACGGGAGCGTGGCCTGAGGCCGAGCGCATCACCAACGGAGCGCTCACTCGGCTCAGCTCCATCGAGGGAAGCTTGGGCGTGCCCCCCAAGGAGCGCACTGCGATGACGTTGTGGGGCGGGCAGGAGCACATGGATAACCGCCTGTTGCCAGTGGAGGCGTTCCTCGAGACTCTCCCCGCGACCCTCAACGGATTGCTGGATTCCGTGGCGCATGCCAACAGGACCTCTTCCAACGCAAACCAGCAAGTCCAAGGCTTCATCGGAACGGGGGGCGCGAACACGTTCCTCCAACCTTTGGCTCTACGTCTTGACGCGGTAGAACGCCTCTCACGAGCTCAAGGCCAAGAACTGCTGCGTTTGGGCCAGGCCAACGCAGACTTAACCACCTCCATGGAGTAGACAAGTCAGCTGGTATTGAGATGGCTAAAGGGCACGATCCCGTTCCCGTCTCGCGCCTTGCCACCAGAACACGCCGGGGTGCCCCGGAGTCTCTTAGACAGGCACGTTGCCACCACGGACCGCAACATGGCCGTCCTGCAGCAGGATATCAAGGGTGGGGGCTAATCCATCGAGGGCCAAGACTTCAACATCCTCCAAGACTCTATCACCTTCTGCCAATCCCATCTCCCTCCTACCCTGAACGTCTATGAGTGCATGGTAGGCATCATGGCGCTCATCCAAATGGTGAAGGTGGACTGTGCTACCCTGGCAGACGTCCAGGCGGAAGAAATCCACGCCTCACGCTCTCTTCGGACCGGACGGCAGACAGCCGTGGTGGTCTCCTTCGGCACCGTGTTCTCCGAGGCGTTCATCAAGAGCAAGTCGGGGGAGTATCACTTGGAGAAGTTGCGCATCGCCGACGCCTGGAGTAAGACCGGCGTCTTGCAGGACGGGCTGCGGCACACCCTGCTGGCGGGGATTTGGGAGCAGGAGAGTCTCTCGCGGCCCACGCTAGGGTGGTGCTGGACGGGTACATGGTCGCCCTCACCCTCTCCCTCAAGATGCTCTCCACAACTTGTGACTGGTGGGAATGGTTTGCCGAGGCCCTCACGGCCCACGCGAACCAAGTTCTGGACAGGGCGTGTTCGGGGCTCTCGTGCACCACCAAGGTTAGGGCCCAGTGTTGGCAGCGGTCCATGGGAAGTCTCAGGGGCTTCTTCCTCGAACTTCGCAAGGTGCGGGTTCAAGCAACGGGTGCGGAACACCACACGGATTACGGGAACAAGCACGGGATTCTCCTCCACAGCACACTTCAGGAGTTGCGTATTATGGAGGAGTTCCGCGCGGCGGACTTCGTTCGACACCGGATGGTACAGGACGGGATGATCGAGCACATCTACGAGACCTACCAGCTTCGTGACTCCACCGATGTCACCCCCCACGTGAAAGCCCTCGAGACTAAGCTCGAAGACCAGGCGAAGACCATCGGTCAGCACCAAGGAGAACTCAACCGCCTCAAGAAATGAGAGGCGGCCCGGCAGGGGTCGACTGCCTTACCAACGCCGCGGGGGGCGCTTGCGCCCCCCGCCGCGAGCGGGCTGAGGGCCCGTTCGCATTTGGAGGATTCGGTGGAAGGGGGTCCTCCGAGGCAACAAGGGTCGCCTAGGTTGGATGAAACATCAGGAGCTGGAAAACCTTGAATCGCAGGTATCGAACGGAGCCGTAGGACCCGCCTGAGAGAGGGTTCGGGGAGGGCCCAGAAGGTGAGGCGGACTCCTGCAGCTGCAGGCGGCCGAGGGTGGACGGTTATTTGCAGGGGCCCGGTTTCGACGGGGTAGTCAATGGGGACCAGGGGTAATACTCTTGGCGAGGTGGAGGTTCGACGCTGTACCGGTCGGAGGAAAAAATTGTCTTCACCCAGTGGGGATAAACAATTATTACATATTAAAACCTTTCCCCAGTTGATTACAAGCCTTGTGGTGGAGTGGTAAAGGGTACCAATCTCTCCATCACAGGCAGGGTTCAAGTCCCAATTGAAGCGCGTCCCATTGTTGGGAGACTTGAAGTCCCGCTTGGGGCGGTGTCCTATAGGGTTGGGCTTCGGGAGAAGGAGGGACCCAAGGTTCAAACCCCATTGGGGATGGGAAAGCGCTCACGGTCCCCAGGAAGTAGGTTCTGGATTCCTTCAGAAGTGCTTCCAATGGATAGGAGCGATCAAGTCCCACTTGGGACGCGATCCCTTATGGTTGAAGTTCGGGCCAAGAGGGGACCCAAGGTTCAATCCCTGTTGGAGGCGGGAAAGCGCTCAGGGTCCCCAGCGAACGCAACTAAACGCCACACGAGGGGGAACGGAGTTTGATCCCACCGCGACGCATCCGTTGCGCATGACCAGTCTTTTGAGGCGCCCCGAGGGGCCTCATCACCTGGAGGAATCCAAACGCTTGCGGATGAGACTTTTTTTCCAGGGAGCGGGCAAGCCCGGTAGGAGAAGGCCACGGAATACAGCGGATGGGTCAACAGAGTCAGGTTCGTCCGGGATACTTGGGACTATAGGGTTCAGAGCACTTATGAAGTCACCGACGGTTTCACCACCAATAGCCCCCGGCCCTACCACGACGAATCTAGACTTGGAGGCCGCGGACGCGAATCACCGGCATGAGAAAAATTCCCCTGACGCCGGGGGCGCTGCCAGTTTTTCAGCATTGCACCTGAACGCCACAGACGCTAGCATCCTGCATGAGAAAAAAACCCCTGACGCCGGGGGCGCTGCCAATTTTCCAATTCCTCTTGCTCCAGCTGATGCTCTTGACCTGGCACCACCAATAGCCCCCATCCCTACTACAAAGAATCTTGACCTCGAGGGCGCGGACGCGAACCACCTGCATGAGAAAATTCCCCCGACGCCGGGGGCGCTGCCAATTTTTCAGCTTTGCGTCTGAACTCCACGGACGCAATCATCCTGCATGAGAACCCCCCCCTCGACGCCGGGGGCTTTGCCAATTTTTCAGCATTGCACCTGAACTCCACGGACGCTAGCACCCTGCATGAGAAAAAAAACCTGACGCCGGGGGCACTTCCAATTTTCCAATTCCTCCTGATGAAGCTCGTGCTCTGAATCTGGGTGCCGTGGACGCCTGGGAATTGTCTAACGGCGACCTTTATTCTGGTCGCCTGACTCCTCGAGACGCTCCTCATGCGTTGGCAGGCCTGGTTTGGGGCGTTATGGCCATCGGGAGGGCGCCAAGAGGGACTTGCGAGATAAGAGGGGAAATCCCCCACCTATGGGCTCCGGCAGCAGTGGCCATGGGATTCTTCGTTCGGGAAATGTGCTGGAAGAACCAGAGTTTCGGACAGTTATTGAAGGCATACGGGATCCAGGGCCGCCTCTTCCGGCTTCGGCGCCATCGGAAATGGGACCTTCGCCACGTTGAGGTCCTTTTCTGTGACGTAGCTACCCTTGGACCTCCTCGGGTGAGGGGGCACAAGGGTCGACGGTGGTACTACTGGGCTGACCCCCATTGTAACAAAGTGTATCCATTCACTTTTGTTAGTACGAAGCTAGCAAATGAACGGGCAATGAAACTGGAGGGATTTAGTTTGCGAAGAAATGGGATTGTCGGAAGAAGAAATACGAGGAGCAGCGCTCCCTGGCGGAACGGAGGGGAGAGGAATTTCGGCGGCTGAAGGAGGAATGCGAAGAGCAGCGCTCCCGGGCGCGGGAGAGGGGGGAGGGAGTCGAGCTGCCGAAATTCGCATCAAAGGAGGGAGAGCCGGAGAACGAAGCTTCCGTGGTTCGTCAGAACGGCGGCCGTACGAGGGCGACCGTTCTGGAAATGGAATCCCGGAAGACGAACGAGAAGGTGGACGAACTGTCGTCCGTCTCGAACGAGTCCACGAAGGAAATGGAAGACCTGCGGGCCGACGTCGCGTTCAAGGAGGGGAGGATCGCATCCCTCGAAAAGGAGATCGATCGGGCCTCGGGTTTGCTGCGGGCCCGTGCCGACGCGGACTCCCTGTCCTCGCCGTTCGCCCGCCTGCGCCGCGAGATCAAGGACGTCGCGCGCGAGCGCGCCCAGCTCGAGAGCGACGCCGAATTCGCAACCATCATGTGGGGAAGGGCGAGGAGCTCCGGCCGTCCGACGAAAAATTGCGATACGAGATCGAGGACTTGCGCATCCACGGAGGCTGTCGTCGTGGAGGAGGAGTTGCGCGAGGCGCAGCAGGCCCCGATAACCCCGGACAAAATAAGCCGATCTCCGTCTAGAGAGCAGCAAGACGACAAAACATTCAGCGGGGAAGGGACGGAGGCTTTGAACCAGCAATTGTCGGCGTGTAAGGAACAGGTTCAAGCGGGCGAGGCCAAGCTTGATCACGCCGCTCGCGAGAAGGAAGCGATCGTTTCGGACTTGAGGAGCGAATTGACCTCGAAGGAGAATTACGCAGAGGACCTGCGAGCCGAGTTGGAATCCCTGCAGCTCTCCGCGGAACGAGATCTGTCGAAACAAAATTACGGCATGCCCATCGATCCCGAGCGGCACGAGCCGGACACGATATCCAAACTGAAAATGCAGGTGTCGAAGGCGACGAAAGAGAGGGGGGTGGCGGAGAACGAGCTCCGGTCGAAGATCGACACGAGGGATGCGACCATTGCCACGTTGGTGTTGTCTTCCGCCAACCAGGAAGCGATCATTGGTGATTTGAAGTTGGAGATGAACCGTTTGCAGACACTCGTTCAGAGCAAGTCCTCGTCGGAGAGCTTGTTATCGGAACGATCGAAGGATCTCGAGGCCAGCCTGAGGGGCGAAGTTGAGAGGCTTAGGGATAGGACCCACGACCTTGCGATGGAACTGAAGCATGCCAAGGTGAGGCTGTTGTCGGCGACGGACAAGTTGGAGTGCGCCCGACTCGGCTCGAGACATATGTAGGTGAAATGCAGGTAAAATGTCGAAGCGATGGCAACTCGTAGGTATCCTGCATACACGGCCCTGCATCTGCTCTAATCTTCTACCTGAGCTTGAATGATATTTTGATGTGCAACAATAAGGTATGCCCGTAAAATGAGGGCCTGGATATATTCAAGATTCCCCCTTCAGTAGACAACATCTCGGGGGTTGTCAAATGTAATTCGAATCACTTCTACCAGATTTCTTATGGACATCTTCTTAGATACAATTAGCTAATTTCGATGAGACAGTGGGCACGGAAACACGACTGTACTCTCGTACATAAAGACAAACAAACATTCATTTCGTCGATCTCATACTACACCATCTTGCTGAAAATCCATTAATGCAGAACTAATGTTGTTGTTCCAGGTTGACTCACAATGTTGCAACTCGCTCCTATCCGTAGTCCGGCCCGTCTGTCGCTGGTTCCCGAGACAGGCGTGCCTGGCCTCCTCCGATTCTTGGCCGCTAAAAAACTCCGCCCGACAACATAGGCCAATATTTAACCTTATTTCGCTACATAGGTCGAGTTACAGTACTAATTCCTACGTTAAACTTAGTCTTACATAGGAGTACTCGTTAAGTTTAGTGGTATTGTACTAGATGCACGGACAGTGGGTATCCTTGACGGACAGACCGTTTGACCATGCTCGGGGGGGTAGTTCGCCGGTTTGGTATTGCCCGATTGTATGTGGATCACGTGTGGATATTCGTACTAATAT
>JAZGVR010000124.1:0-12751 GCA_037356255.1 Thalassiosira tumida | reverse complement strand
GTTCCGTGGATACCAGGTGGTTGGGAAAACGTCCGAGTCCGCAAAGTTCGCGGCACTTGGATTTGAGAAAAAGTTAGTTCAAATCGGGGCTGCAGTGGAATTAAATACTATTTTAATTCAGAACTAGTAAACAACCAGATGGGTGTGAGGTTATTAAACTTTACTACGGTACCTACACGCCAAAACCAAGGTTTTTAATTGTTTTTGAATACTTAGAGTGGAGTAAAAGCCATAGAGTATTTTCACTGTACATGCACGATTACACTGAGAGATTGATCGCACGACATGAATATCATTGAGAGATACAACACCGAGACTATGTGAAGGATTGTAGGAAGTTGTGACAGTACGCAAAGCAAAAAGACGTCACAAAACGAAGTAGGTTGACTGTGAGGCACAACAGTGACAAGTTATTGATGATGGATGTGTGCAGAAGTACTCGTGGTGGCACTAATATAAGCATCAGTCTCGGCAAGAGCAAAATCAATCATGCGACACCAACCCCTACGAGGAAACAAAGATGGGGGTGTCAATACTGTAACAAGCTAGTAGATTTTATCCACAGTGATGTCTGCCCTAAGGAAACTTGCAAAGAAGCTAGCAAATGTAACACCATAACTACCATCACTCTCAATTGCCAAAAGGGTAACAATTAAAAATGCAAGAGTTGTGGCTTATCCCACAAAACATGATACTGCCAAAAACCAGTTCACGAGCAAAGCAAGAAGATGACAAAAAGTAAAGCTTGTGAAGATGATGAACTCGAAGTTCTTCTTGGATCATATGATTCGGTGATGAAAAATTAGTTTAATTAGAATTATTTGAGAATATTGTTCAGTTTTGTTTTTAACAAAAATCAGAGTATTGTATAAGATAACTAGCAATCAGCACACTCAACATTTACGAGTTCTGTTTTCTGATGGAATTATCTCACCACCTCCTTGATTTATTTGTATAGAACCAATCTGTTTACTCTCCCGTGAAAGTGGTAAAGTGTTGTTGAACCATAGTAATACAAGAGATATCGTGTATCGCTCGCATACATGTTGCATATTTGTCTCGTTGCAAAGACACAGTCCCTTGCAACCGTTGGCCGATATATTGAGCCGGGAGGAATGCATTTGGTGAGGCATTCAACAAAATGAACTCAATCCTTTGCACAAAGGCTGCCGTTGTATTTGCCTAGCTTTTTATTATCAGGGGTTGTTACGTTTGTCCTCTTTCTTAATGCCGTTTTTTCTCATTCTTTTTGAATTGTTTGGGTGGATGTCCTCGTAACTCCTCTTGAATTGGATGGTTTCCACCAACTTTAAATTTGTTAATGACTGTGCAGCATCTCAGATTGTCTTCATACGGATAGCTAAACCAGGTTGGAAAAATAATTCAATGTCGACAACAGCCCCGGGTATCAAGATTCCTGCAGCAGAATTGAGAGTACTGTCGACTCTCGTGTTGATTGAAATTCCATCACCATCCACGAATAAGAACCTCCACTTACAGTACGACATATTATGATTGTTAATATGTTCAGCCACCTGCTTGGAACTTGCATAAGTAATCTGGACACAAATATTGCTACCAATTCTGTTGTTTCCCATATTCTTATCGTACAATCTCTCGCCGGTTCCCTTTGATAGTGTATTAGTCGTAAATCCTCATCCTGCATTTGAACCAGACAAACAATAATTTTCTGTATTTCCCGTGATGGCATATGTCAGATTGATAAATATTTTCAGCGATAGATTGTTCCACAATGCTGGACGTTTCTCCATTAATCTCAACGGTGGAACTCCCTTCGTGGTTGTCTCATCCAGCATTTTCTTATTGTTTTTTGTTCAGTGAATTTAATCTTTGAACACCCTAGAATTCCTGTTTGAATCCGCCGCAATACCTGTGCTATCCTGTTCAGATATGGTGTTAATAATAATTCTTTGGTGATAACTGAATGAAGGACCAATGACGTAAACTGAACCTAAAACTCTAGCGGTAACAATAAAATATGGTGTTGTGCAGTGTCTAATTTGGTATCATCATATTTTGTGTATGGAAATATTGATTCTGTTGATGGGTTGCAAATATTTCTTTGCAGATCTTTGGACTTCAGATCCAGTTTTGGCGGGAATGATTAAAGTTACTAGCTTGGACTACATGTGTATGTTCCCGAGCGTAGGTACGTATCCAAACAAGAGGGGCCCCGAGAGGCCCTCCAAAATCCTCAAATCCATCACATCATGTTGTCACCGTTGGAGCCTCCAAACGAGAGGGGCACCTGGAGGCCTCCGAACGCGAGGGGCCCCTGGAGGCCTCCAAACGAGAGGGGCCCCTGGAGGCCTCCGAATGAGAGTCCACCCTGGAGGGATATTCTCTTGTATAGAGGCCCCTCTTAGATTTTAACTAACTACTCCTAGTTAAAAAGGGGCCCCCGACTTTTGCCCAACTTTTTCGCTGTTTCTATAAGTGAGATAAAAAACCTGACGATGATATTTTAAATTAAATTTTTGAAAACCTTTTACATTCTATTTGTAGTGGCACACGATCAAATTTTTCTATTGATGGCAAGAGGAAAAAGAAGCCTCCCAAAGGCGTGGCTTCAATTTCTTAGTTCATCGAATTGAAGTTGACGAACGAAGCTGCCGGGAATTGTTGGTGCGAAGAGAATAATCTTTATTCCATCAGTGAAGGATGCCGTCCATCGCGAACGCCGCCTCTCCGTCGTCGCGTCGCGAAGATCGAAACGACTGCGTCCTTTTCCACATCGTTGATTTTTCGCGGTGGAGAACCAGCGTCCCCAACCCTTTCCCGTTCGCGGATGCCAGACGCTTCGCGGGCGCGACAATCATGTTTCGAACGATTGAACTTTTCGCGTTCGTTTCCGCGGACAATCCGGCTCCGAAGTCGTGCGATTCCGTAAAACAATGCCGCGACGGCGCCACCGGAAGCAACTATTTTGGCATTCTGCTACTGTCATCGTGATCTATCGTGATGACCTGCCACAGGGCAAATGAGGGGCCCCTCTCGTTTGAAAAGAGCCCCTCTCGTTTGAAGGGGGCCCCTCTCGTTTGGAGGCCTCCAGGGCGCCCTCTCGTTTGGAGGCCTCCAGGGGCCCCTCTCGTTTGGAGGCCTCCAGGGGCCCCTCTCATTCGGAGGCCTCCAGGGGCCCCTCTTGTTTGGAGGCCTCCAGGTGCCCCTCTCGTTTGGAGGCCCCGAAGGTGACAAGATGATGGCTTTTGAGGATTTTGGGGGGCCTCCAAGGGCCCCTCTCGTTTGGAGGCCCCTAGTGGCCTCTTTTATTTGGACGCCCCAAGGGGCCCCTCTTGTTTGCGCTGCTACTGTCATCACGATTACCTTCCACAGGGCGAATGAGGGGCCCCTCTCGTTTGGAGGCCTCCAGGGGCCCCTCTCGTTTGGAGACTTTTGGAGTCCTCCAGGGGCCCCTCTCGTTTGGAGGCCTCCAGGGGCCCCTCTCGTTTGGAGGCCTCCAGGGTGGACTCTCATTCGGAGGCCTCCAGGGGCCCCTCTCGTTTGGAGGCCTCCAGGGGCCCCTCGCGTTCGGAGGCCTCCATGTACAGATTATCGAACTGTACCTGATGATACTTGTTGAGAAAACAATCAAACAACGCCATGATTCTAGCATGGAGAGGGGAGAAGCCATCTTCTTGGATGCAGGTTGGTTCTGCATGAAGAATGTGAACGTATAGCCATCATCACAGATGGCGTCAGATTGAAAGCCGTCGCCCTCCGCCTTGTAGGTAAGTCGTAGTTTGTTGCCATGTCGGCCTTTGAACCTCCACGTCTGTTCGTTATCTGACATGTCACGCTTCGGCATCCAGGCATACCGCCACATGATTTGTAGATGCCTGAGATATTCATCAACCTTGAAATTTGGATGAGTCCTGCGCAAAGGGACGGGTAGTTTCGGATCTTGCACGCTAAGACAACACTTCCACTGTCAAAAACAAAGAGACGTGTTTGGTCGGAGAACACGCCGAAGGAATGCGTTTGACTGGACAGCATCTTGCTCTTCGGTCTTGAGCTTGTCCTCGACACGGGAAGAAGTACACAACCCGTTAAAGAAGGGCAGGTGGGAGTATTGTTCAAATTCCGTTGTCGTGAAGGGTTTGAAAGTTGGATACACAGACGCCGTACCCATCTCCAACAACAATGCTTTTTCGTTCGACCACTTGCAAATCTTCCCGACTGACAAATGGTGAGGAGTTCTTGAACTCTTTCTCTTTGCTTCGTACACGGGGAAGAAAGCATCGACCCAGCCCACTAGGTGGCTATCGATGTCAAGCTTCTTATTGTAAAGAAAGCTGGCTCTAACCTCCCCTTTCAGTCGTACTTCACCCTTTTTGTTCCTCCCCGTAAAGTACCTTTGATTGAGCGACCAAACTGGTACCTATAGGTACCCGAAACACCAAAGTAATATAATTTGACATTTCACTCTGCGTACGAATCCCTTGATACAGTGGTATGTTGTGTGTATTCACTGTGCAATTTATGGGATTCGATTCCCTGAACTGTTTGCATGATTTATATATCATCGAATAGAGATACAAACGTTCATTCCGTGAAATATTTTTCGCACGATCGCTTCATAAAAAAAGTACTATAAATCTGCCCGTTTTCATTGCTATTAATAAGGACCGACCCAGTAAGCACATTTGCACTGGTAAACATGGGGAATGTACGTTAGAAAAAGTACTGATTCAAGGTGAAGAGAGCCTTTTAGGATCATTATTTCATATTTAAAAAGATTTAGACTCATAGGATAGAAAAATCTTGTACTCGATTTCATACATAACATTGAGTTGACATTGCACAACACTCAAACAGGAGTGTGCATCACAGTTGAACAAAGACACTCCAGGACATATGTTCCACCCCAAACAAAACACATCTACGGTTAATTCCGCCCAACACCAATTCAACCAGAAACTTGTCCAGAGCAGTATGTTCAAGTTTTCCACCCATGATGATAATCATAAACATTGTACTGACCAAACCACCAGAAATCTAGGTACACCCTGAATTGGACCGTAGTCTGGGCCCATGGTCCTGTGTGAAATCGGCAGTGACTGTTACCTTGTTGCGAATCCCACACATACTCATACACCGGTTGCATAATCTGGTATATCATGGTGTCCCAATCAGTCTCAGTCCATGGATCACCAGTGGGGAGGTGTCGGCGCCAATACTCACGCGAATACCACCCTAACCACGCTATCCCTCCGTCTGTGTAGTTGCACCCCCAATCTTGAAACCTGAACCATGCTTGTCCATTGACGCCAGCAAAAACATTATATATCATCCATCGCCTGTGCTCAGGCACAACTATTTCCAAACGCTTGTAATGTGTTTGGTAATGAGCTGTGCCAATCCTGTAGCAACCCCCGTAAATGTTTACACCATTCATCATGTTCTCAACATATGGAATCCATGAACCAATCGCACCAAGGATATCCGAAATAACATCAAGACAAATCTTCAGCTCGAAAGCAAGATCTACTCCATGGCTATGCCATTGCCCCGACGACCAATAACCTTTGGGACAGGCCGTGACGGATGCTTTCAGTTTAAGAACCTTACCGGCCCCACACTCAAAAGAAGCGCACGCTTGAGGGGGAACAGTGACTACACTCGCTTCACATTCAAGGACCCCGCCAGCGTGAACACAGATTTTATACCCGTTATGAGTAGGTACAACTCCACTTGGGTCACATCGCCCCGACTGGTGTTGGGTCTCGAGCTGGGAACCGGTGGTTGTTGTGCTTGAATGGGACGCCCTCAGGTGCCTCGTCTCACGATCAAGATTTTTTTTCAACGCTTCCATGTCCATCATGTTCTCATGTTTGCCTCCGGGCGCGAAGTCCTTCTTGGATTGCTGTGAGATAGCTTCTCCCACATTTTCCACCACTCGCAAGACCTTCTGTGTGCACCCTCTGTTGGAGGGGTTGCCCTTGTCGCAAAGGCAATCGAACATTTCAATAATTTCTGAGCCGAGTTGATGGCCCGTCAGCTCCGTAATGTCCTCCAATGAGCGGCCATGTTTCTGCTCGGTGGCGGCAGCCAACTCCAGCATAGAGGCATCGATTTCCTGGCGGAACATGGTGATATTCTGACAGGTCGGCTCGATGTCCTCCTCTTCCTCGTGCGGCATCGCCTCCTGATGCAAGGCAGAGGCGGCATCGACGACGGCATCGGGGTCGAGAGTTATATTTTTGCATGCTTCACGGACAGACAATACGTCGATGTCCATATCGGTAATGTTGACCTTGGCGCAGATCTGCTGCGCGACCGTCTCGAATTGGTGGTCAATGTTGCGGTCGCGTAGCTTCTTCAACTCGTCTTGGGCTTTCTCAATGTCCTCGCGATCGACAATAGATCCGTCCATGCAGCCTTGATTGAGCTTCTCAACGAGCTCGCCTGAATGTCCGGTGGCGTTCGCCACAGTGTGGAAGTGCTCGATTGATTCACAACTAAAATTGGAAACGGCAGGGTCCTTGTGGGCATTGAGCAGGTACTCCATGGATTCGTTCACGCGAGGATCTTCGTGTGCGAGTTCGGGAGGGAGGGAGACCTGCTGATGGACGCTTTCCTCCAACGGCAGGTGCTCGTCGGCCTCCTCGTCCGCCAGCGCGGCGTGCGCGTACGCCGCGTGCATCTTGGCCTCGGCATGGCCGGTCCGGGCCCGGGCGAACGCCTCCTTGTCCTTGAGGGGGGCGCCCATGCTCTTGACTACGCTCTCGCGGGGGTCGGGGGCGTTCTTGCTCTTGACCTCGTCCTTGTCCCCCTTGCTCTCGACCTCGCTCTCGACCTTTGTCAGCAGGGCCTTGACCTCCGTCCGGACCTCGACAGTCGCGCCGTGGACCACCGTCAGGGCCTGGACCCCCTCGTCCTTGTCCCGCAGGAGCTTCGCGCCGGCGCGCTCCTATAATAAATAATGCAATGTGTAACACATAATCGATAAATAATGGATGAACGAGTGAGAAGGGGCGGCGCGGCGGCGCGGCGGTGAGCGTGGGACGACAGCACGAGGGGCGGGGGACGACAGCACGAGGGGCGGGGGGAGACGGCGCGCGACGCCGCCGCGACGCACCGTTCCGCCGTCGCCATCGCCATTGTCCACCTCGCGGAAGAGGTCCACGCCGGCGGCCGCGACCCCGGCGCCGCCGAGGAGGGCGTCGCTGCTGCCGCGGAGGGCGGCGGCCAGAGCGACCAGAGCCAGCAGGGGCGCGGCGGCGCGGGAAGTCATTCCGACCATGGTGAGCGGGAGAGGTAAGATTGATGTTATTATTACTGTCCGTTTGGGATCAACTAATTATTTGTGTCTGTAAAAGCTGTTGAGCCCAAAATATGGCGAGTGCGCGCCGTCTGACCGTCGACCGGTATAAAACATGTTATTCTTTATACCGGTCGATGCCCAATTTGTGATTTGTTTCTGGTTTTGGGGGTTAAACAACTTTTACAAAGTTTGGGAAAAACGAGTTTGTTAGTAGAAGCTAGCGAAATAGGCGAGAGATGAAATCGGGGGATTTAATTTCGCGTCGAAATTTTTAGGCGATCGCCACGAAAGTTTTTTATCCCGATGCGTCAGAAACAAACGCACTGGGATAAAAAACTCCGAGTTCGAACGGTTCTTTCTTCGTCGAGGAAAAAAATGCAAACCGTTCGTTCGTTCGCCCCAAATCGAGGGGATTACCATTAGATCCACGTTGTTATGCTACGTACGGGGTCAATTATTATATAGATAATATTTCCTTCGATTTTTGGACCCAGATGCTCATCTTTGAGCAGTGTTCTTCTGTTAGCCATATCTTCTAGCCTGGCCAGTTAGAGGAGCAAACAAGGAAATTTAAGAAAAAAATTATTAGTTGAGGGCAAACACACAGTAGTAGCCTCCGGATAATTACTAGGTCCAAAAGCCCAAATTACTAGCCCAATTACGTGATTTAGGCCTACGTATTCCTACGTAGAAAACATACCAGCGTCTGTCCGCCCACTTTGCCGTTCACGCTCGTTTACGTACATTACACTGGTTTTGGGGTAACTTTGCGGGCGATTTTGGCTCGAGTAGTTAAAAAGTTAGTAATTATTTGCAAAAATTAGTAAAAATGGGTGCTGCGGACGAAGCGCACAAGGACAGACCGGACACAAGTCCAGAGAGTGATTATCCCGAAAAAGGGGCTGGAGGTTAGCGAGAACGCGTACATAGGGGGTAGTGATGCACATGACGTCCGGCCGGCGCGCTCAACGCCAGAAGTTGAAGGATAGCGCGCCAGAGCCGAACGGATGACGATGCACCCCCAGCGATCCCAACCACCATGATCATTTTTCTCTTCAACTGCTTCGACACGATCACGTCCGAACAAGAGTTCGGCCATTCAATGCTTTCAAAGCAGTAGAAAGTAGTTTTTCCCCCTGACCCGCCCTTTAACCAATGGGTTGTGGATCCCAGCCACTTAGTCAATCCCGAACGGGATTGAGGCAAATGGGACTGGGTTTGGGGGCCAGACCACTAAAAGTATAGTTTGGCCTGTTGTTAGCAATCACGGAGTAGAGTTTTAGTGGTTTTAGTGTCCTCTTGGGAAAGACGAGAGAGCGAAGGAGCAGCAGAGGTCTAGTCGACAGAATCGACAATTAGTAAAAGTGGTCCTCCAGACCCCCCAAATTACTAATTAGTAATTATCCGGAGGCCTAATTATTAGTGCTTGTGATTGGTTTTATTATGCTTGTATCTAGCAGAGGGGGCAGAAATTCCGTTTTTTGGGGATATATGCCCTCATAAAAGACCAAACACGAGAGAGCCGAGATGATGTCTATGATATAGTCTCTTTTGCGATACTATCCACAAGGCTTCACGTTCTTAGGTAGATGGTTGATGATATAATATCCAGACAATATTTTGGTAGGCATTCCTCTCATTGTTTCCAAGTTTTGTTGTATCGTACGCATCATTGTTTCCAAGTTGTGTTGTATCGTGATGTGATTTTACCGTTACCTACCGATTACCGACATGTAATTGAATTGAATTGAATTTGAATTGAATTCAAATCAATTATCGTACCTGTAAGTTCAACCACGACCACGACTTTCTCCGTTTCTAGTCGAAAAAGGGGAAGGGACGTGATTATGCTGGAACTGTTACGATCGTTTCACGTATGATTCCATTTCGTAGATATTTCTTGACGTACGACCAGGTAGTAACGGTAAATCGAAGATCTTCCCTTAATAGTCCAAATCAGTCCTTTTCTGTCAACGCTTGATTCACGTACTGTACAGTACAGTACAGTACAGAAATAAAACTACCGGATACTTTTTTACCAGACGATTTCACTTTGACTCCGGGGATTTCTGGGGGAGAATAATACCCCCCCCCCAACTTGGTAAGTTTCGAACCCCATGCCACCCAACATCTTTGGGAGGAATAACCCCGCTTTAAGAAGACACAAATCTTATCCCCTTCCACTCTGCTTCCACCATCCGGCCCCGCGCGACGGCGGACGCCCGCCGCCGCGGCGGGGCCGGGGGAGGGCGAACAGCGACAGGTGCGGGAGTCGGCCAATGGTATCTTCGCTAGGACGGGACGGTCCGTCGCGCTCCAGCAGAGGCGACAATCAAAGCGGCGGGCTGGGCGCATGGGGGTCAGTCGGAACTCGTCGCCGGCGCACTAGTCGGTGCATCGCGAGGGGACGGCGGCGGGGGGGGGCAGGCGGGGGGTAAGAGGCAACGGCGGCCGGGAGGGAGGGGGGGCGGCGGCCGCGGAGGAGGGGACGGCGGGGGAGTACGACGGAGGAGGGGGAGGACGGGGGGGGGGAGAGGCGACGGCGGCCGTGGGGGTGGCGGCCGCCGCGCGTCGTCGGCCACAGGAGGAGAGGGCGGCCGGGGCGGAGGGAGGCAATGGCGACCAGCGGCCGGGGGCGTAGCTGCCGTGGCGACGCCCCCCGCCACGCCGCCACCTCGGTCACCGCGGCCGCGCGCACCGCCAGCGCGGCCGCGATCCCGAGGGCCCCGGCCACAGCGCGCCGACCGCCGCCGTGGCCGCGACCGCGGCCGCTCAAGGCCAACCTCTTCTTCGTCAGCGCCGTCTTTGTCGCCACCTTCCTGGCCTTCTCTGTGGCCCGCGTCCCAGCAAGAAGAAGAAGACGATGTCTTCCCACTCGCGCTCGCCGTCTCCTGGACGACAACCGCGGGGACCGGTCCCGGCACCGCTCCTCCTCCGGCCAATCCACGATCTCAAAAGTTTTGTGCAAAAAAATTGACCAGAACCTTGTCTACCAGCTGCCCGAAGTCGAACGTTTTTTGTTCCTGATTTTAGTTACGCGGGACCGCATCAAAGGAAAGAAGCTCAACGTCAATCTCCCTTCCCGTTTCTATCAAGCCAACACTTCCCACCAACGGACGTGCTGGCGAGTGACGCCCCCGCCGACAGCGTCACCCTGCTAGGACCACCACTGGTACGTCTGGCTGGTTGGTTAGGGGGGCGAACATTAATTAGCACGTACCTAGATAATTAATGATCGCCCCCCCAATCAACCAGCCGCGCACTTGTAATTTAGCTATGGTTTAGCTACATCTACATACGTGAACTTGGTACGGGCCAGCTCGGCTCTCGGCCATTTGACAGAAAAACTGCAGGGTCCCTACGAGTGCACAGCTCATGGGGGCCACATTAATTTATCTAGGTACGTGCTAAATTAATGTTGGCCCCCAAGAGCTTAGTGCAGTACCTAGGGATCCCTAGCAGGGTGGCTCCCCCTAGAAAAAGGCTAGCCGGGGACGCTTGTACCCCCCCCCCCGGGTACAGTTCGTGGTAGTCCACTGTATCCTAATAGATCACAATTTACAAAACAATGCTAGCAAGAGAATAATATGTTGCTCGTATCCATTCCGATAACTTAGGGAGACTAATATCATCATAAAATGCCCTCCTGCCCAGAACGAAGAAGCAAGGAGAAATACTCGCCGTCCTCCACGCCGGCAAAATCTCCGTCCCCGTCTTCCCGAAAGCTATCCACCATTGCCTCTTCCTCCTCCGCCTTTGACGACGGCCCGTTCAACTTGTTCCCGTGCCGTTTGTCCAGCCCGTTCGTGCGGATCCCCACCGCCGCCGACGCCGACTCCGACGCCGAGAAGAAGTAGTCCACCCAGGGGACGCGCCGGTCCCCGCCCGCGTCGTGGACGGCGGCGACGATCACCCTCGCCGCGCGCTCCGTGGCCGCGTCCTGCTTCCAGCGGTAGTCGGACGCGCACGCCTCAGACCAGAGGGGATCCCCGCGGTCGACATCCCGCCACGCCGAGGGGTGAACGCGGGTCGCCTCCTCCCACCCACCGCGCCCCCCTTGGGCGCGTCGGCGCGGGCCGCACTCCCCCGGCCGCGGTTACCCCGGCGCGCACTCGCTGGCGTGCTCCGGCGCGCAGCCCTGGGGGGACGCCGCGAAGAAGTCCCGCCCAGCAGGATTTCGCTTGCCACGCGGTTGCACGGGAGCACGCAGCTGTACACGATGAGGTAGGACAAACCCTGAATCTGAAGAAGTGGACGATGCACACCCCGCCCGGCTCCGCCGCGGCGCCGCAGAGCGCCTTCACGGGCGCGTCGTCGCAGGCCCCGGCGAGGATGCGGCCGGGACCCCTGTTCGCCCCCCACGTCGTCCCCTTCGTCCTGGAGCAAGGCCGCCGTCAGGGATTGCAACCCCTTTGTGGCTCTTGCGGCCCTGCGTTGGAACTGTTTGGTGACCCGGGCGTCCACCAGCAGCACCGCGACCATGCCCATGGCGAACGCCACCTCCCTCCCCTCGAACCAGTCCGATACGATGGTTGACTGGGCGACGCACAGGGACTCGGCTCCCAGGCCGAAAACGAACCGTCCGGCGTACATGACTCCCCACGACCTAATGGCCACGCCGGCGGAGAGGATGGCCGCTCCCGCGCAGACCGTGGACGCAAAGAGGACGAGGCAGGGCGTAGCGCCGCGGCGGTCGACGATGCCGCCGCCGATGAGGGGCAGGACCACGTTGGGAATGCTGTAGACCGTGTAGAGCAGGTTGAAGCGCGTTTCGTAGTTGTCGGCGGGAGGCATGTAGTCGCGGAGCTGCTGGTGGAGGGCCGACGGAACGTCGTACCTGAAAAATTCACAAATTCAAAATATAAATCAGAATCGAAAACCAATCCCGAACGACGTCAAGAGATGACGGCCACTCACGCGTAGTAGGATCCCGTCATGACGGTGCACGTCAGTCCCAAAACGATCCATCTGGATCGCAGCGTTAACATGTTTCTCCTCACCGGCGTCCTGGGGGACGTGCGGTTGCAATTTTGGGGCTGCCGATGGCTCGTGTTGCCATCTCCGCTTTCTCTATTGTCAAGATCCAACAATGTGGCGTTGGAACCGCTGTTATTACCATTTGGGGGAACTGGCAACAAGCGAGATTGTTGTTTTTGTTGACGTTATTATCATCAGCCTCCCGTGGCATCCTTGTTACCGCTGACATCGCAGTTGTCGAGATTTGACGACGGCATTTCTGTATGATGATCGGCGCCGTTGCTATTCACTGCTAGTGTATTGAGAAGATAAGGAAATGATCTGAATGGATTACACTATCTCTCCAGTAAAATCATTGCAAACAATACGTGATTTTTGAATTGTTATTGTTGTTGTTATTGTTATTGTTGTTGTTGTTGTTGTTATTGTTGTTATTGTTGTTGTTGTTGTTGTTGGTGTTGTTGTTGTTGTTGTTGTTGTTGTTGTTGT
>JAZGVR010000123.1:0-12364 GCA_037356255.1 Thalassiosira tumida | reverse complement strand
GCATAATTCCCACTGTCACTATCTTTCTTCTCTCCCTTTTCATCCACCCACTGGTAAAAGCACCAAGTAAATATATTCCCTATTAAAACAGTTTCAGCATTGAAAAAAATTCTAACACCAAAAATCACCCGAGTATCTTCCTAATCCCAGCAAATAATATAGAAATCAAATTTGTCGTTACTTTACCCCTAAGCAAATATGTGCTGTCCCAGAAATAGCATTCTAACTAACTACGTATTTATGTACTTTAGCTCGTAGATGCAATGCTGGACACAAAAAGACACATGCTCATTCAACTTTGTTTTGCTGAAATAAGTCATCAGCGAATGCTTACGTATTTTGCACTCATTGGCCACCCCTCTAGATAAAAGTATAAGAGTACTGGTAATTTTGGGCTTCTTTTATTTGTTCGTTCGTGGCATTTGCTGGGTTTTTTACTGAAAAACTACCTTCGAAAAACCGTTGTTGTTTCAGCAAAAGCCAATTGATGTACGATATGTACGACTTGCATGGGGCGCAGCGTAGCAAAGAATCCCCGTCAAAGTAAAGAGTCCCAGTGAAATTCCATAGACTTTTAATATGTAAACAGAGATGATTACTACGTGTCCTAGTTGGATTTCTGAGTTCACAAAACTCAACGTCTTGAACTCTCGGGACACATGGATGTATGAACAATTGCCATCCCGTTTTTTCATGATTAGCAACGAGGAAACGGTCACCCACTTCATCTCTAACAACGAGAAAGAGCTTGATTCTTAGGGTGAATTATTCTCCGTCAACACCGGTCTCATTTCCTTAGTATCCGCTAACTTGGATTCGAAAGCAATCGCCAGGTTTGAACTCGACCACCTCATCAAAATCAATACATATCGTAATTGAAGGAAACGCCTGGATCAGCCCGTAAGTCCTCCACCAAATCGACTCTTCAAACTGCTTCATATGGGCACTTCGACATGATTCCCAGGATTTCATGCCATCATGGTGCCAATGTAGGTGGGAGGGAGGGGTGGGGAGGGGAAATAGGACATTTCTTTTAATCACATAGGCTGTGTAGGGTCAATTGTGTATTATTAATTCAGAGTAGGAACTAGTAAAAAATTGTCCGTCTTGTATTAAAAACGGAGAGCTGTCTTAAACGGGTGAGAGTTCAACAAGCATTGCAACAAAAATGAACCATGGCATGGTCCGTTCCGCCGCCGCCTGCCGCCGCCGTGCGCCCACCATGATGACCATCACTGGCATGTTCGAATCAACTGCCAGCCAGATCCACCCTCAATGGTGGTAGTAAAGTATGCTATATCCCCTTCACCTGCGACGCATATAGTGAGTTGATTATGGTGTTTATTTTCTATGGTTGTTTTTTGCTGTTCGTCCAAAATTGCAGCTGATACCTTTCCTGTGAAGTCCAGCCCGCTTTCAACTGAACACACGATGATAATGTTGAGGGAAACCTGCCGCGCGACATGACAAGGGACTCTCAGCAGGTTTGCAAGGCCGGCGTCATCAATCCACGCGTTCGAGTTCGAGGTCAAACGAAAACAATGACAACTCGTCATACGAAGAGTTGGTCTACCTCTCTGCGGATTTTTGCGAGGAGATGGAGGCAACCGCCACGCCTCAATCTCTTTGCAAAAATCCGCCAAGAGGTTCACGAACTCTTCAAGATTTGACATTGTTGTCGTCCAACCTCAACTCGAGCAGGTAGACCGACGACGCCGGCAATGCAAACCTGATTGGAGCGAGCAGTTACAGACGGGCGCGCATTCCGCGGCAAAGCATCAAGGATATTGAGGCAGACTCCCGGCTCACATCGGGTTTCCCTTGCTGATGGTGCAGATTTGCTGTCACCGGCGTTGCCGATGCCTTGGCGCGAGCAGGCGTGCTAGACGCGCCCTCCGCCGCCAAGTTCTACCTCAGCTCTGTCTCGCGGGGATGGATGTACTCCCAGTCCACGTCCCAGTCGGCATCCCTAGGGACCTTCATCTCTCCCAGGGTGTCCACACACGCGGGCGTGGGGGGGGGGGGTGGAGGGCGCGCGCGACATCCTGAAGCGGTATGACTTCGAAGGCAGGTCATCAAAGACGGAGGCCGTCCGGGGTTCAAGGAACGCCGCCGACGGATCAGGCGACACGGCGGGGATAATCGACCCAGTGTTTATCCACACGGTCCCCGCCTCCCAGTCCAGGTTGATGCCGCTAGTGGCCGTCACGTGCTGCGGGCTGGGGTACTACCTCTCCTCCCTCACCTCCTCCTCCGACTTTGTAGGCAATTCGTTGAAGGCGGAGGCCACCAGCAGGTCAAGGAACACCGCCGCCGGATCGGGCAACACAGCAAGGATACCTCAACCCGGTATCCATCCACCCATTCACTACCTCCCGGTCCAGGTAACTGCCGCTAGTGGCCTTCACGAGCGGCAGACTTTTGTACTACCTCTCCTCCCCCACCTCCTCCTCCATCAAGTTGACGCAGGACGCACGCAGCCGCGGCTTCGACCACGCCGCACGTGGTGGTAGGGGCCGTGAACCCAGTCTGGTGAGGACGCGGCCCGGCGGGAGGGTGATCTTCTGGCACATCGGCACCCCGCCCCTATACATCTCGTTGGGGGGGGGGGACGGGTGGCACTTTGAGCTGGTGTCAAAACGGGGCCAATTACTTCTCGAGCAACGGCCGTCGCGGACTTCCATTGGAGATTTATAATGAAGGATCAAGGCAGGTCGGTTGCGGCGGCAGGAACGGTGGTGGCGCCAGGGTAACGTGATCAAGGGCTGCTACTGGAACGACCTGTGTGTCGTGCCCGTAGAGCGCCGCGAACCTGAAGCCTGCCAGAAGTTTGAGGTCCTCTTGAGACATTTGTTTCGCCGCTGTTTCCGAGAACAGGACCCCTTCTGCAAAATAGACGGGGGACCCCTTCGTCTTCGCCCTGCTGGACTTCGTGGCCAGGGCGCCGTCCCAAGCGCAGAACGTGGGCGGCGCGCTGGCCTACACAAACGGTAATGGTGCGCAGCTTGAACCGACGACGGCCCAGAACGTTGCTCCCGGCGGGATCAATGAGGTCGTCGAGCTCTCAATATCCGGCCAGGGCAGCACGGCATTGACTGTCGTTCCCGGCGGGAGGGCATTCGACATTGTTGCCGGCTGCACGGCGGGAGACAAGGGTCATCCGTGGTGGGGATATGCCTGCGCTCAGAGACCCCGTCGAACGGCGAGCTCCGGTCGAGCCTAATGCCGTTCTTTGACCCGCCCCTGCAGAAGCGGCACGGACGTGGCACCCCGTCATCCACGGCCTCGAGTACCCTGGTCATCTACTACGGCAAGAGGGAGAGCAGTGCGATTTCCTTGGCGCTGTCAGCACTGTCGGCAGCGGCTGCGAGCTCAGCGAGATAGTCGGCACTGTCTCACGTAATTGCGACTACCAAAGAACCTCAGACGACGTTGCACTTTATGTGGGCGATGCCGTCACTACCTTAGCTACAAGTAAAAATAAGTGTCAATATTTGTATACACCCTATCATCGACCACTGCTGGTAGAAAGCTGGCAGTGCTGTTCTGCTCCCCTCACCATCCGGCCAACATACGCTGTCGGTAGTTCCCATGATGTCTGGCAAACAAGACTTGGACCACGGCGTGGTCGATGCGGGCAATGCCGGCGCTGCCGGAACTAGAGCAGTAAAAATAGTCAGCCAAGTATGAGCCCCACAACCACTGGCGTGACCAGCTTGTAGTCATAAGGACAGCAGTTGAAACACTAATTAACACTAGCTACAGCTAGTAAAATATATATTCCAACAGTAGTTAAAACACCAGTTGACACTAGCTGAAGGATGTGCATTTCTGGTTCGTGCTAGATCCGGCTTCCCGCCAGATCAAGCGCAGCATTCCCACCAGATCAGACGGGCTCACGCGCGCTTCCCATCCTAATCAGCATGCGCTGACGCGGGCTCGTATGTCACCCATGCGCGCCACACATCTGTGCGATTACCGTACTTACGTATCTAGATAGTACGTTAACGACTATCTTGACACTAGGGTTTGATTTATAGGGGGCGAGATATGGACTGATGGGGGACTTTGCCCCCCAAATTCTCCCCCCTATTTGGGGGGGGGGGGGTAATCAACGTAGGAACTGGTACCATGCACTGGGGCATACTACGTAGGAACTCCTAGAATGCCTCCTTGAATTAAAAATCAAGCCAAATGTCCCAAAATCTCTATAAATCCCTCGAGATCGAAAGGAAATTCCAGGAAATTGGCCTCCCAGGATTAAGATAAAGCCCCCCCACCCCGACCCCTGCCCCCTATAAATCAAACCGTACTAGACACTTATTCCTTAAAAACTATCACATTCGACTCAGGATGAGTCTCTTCTACCTCTTGGCTCGACCATTGCGCTTTCCGCCGAGATCCTTCCTCAAGGCCTAATTTCACCTTCCAATAGGTTTTGAAGCCCAATCCAACCAATTTTTCGGGCATCGCATCATCCGCGCACTCTCCTATAAATTCAATTCCTCTCCCTCGAAAATTGTTTAAACACGACCCCCTGAGCGCCTAAAGTATGGCTGCCACACGGGGTCCGCAATTTTCTACAAATCATGGTCCTACAACCTCAAAAATGAACCCTGAGAGGGCTGCTACTCAGCAAAATATTGCTCGTCCCCCCAGCTACATCACACCCTCTCCCGAAATTAACGAATCTACCAGGCTGCGGAGCATGCCTTCCAACTCCACACCGGCATCGGCAGTACTATCTTCAAAAGCGCACCCAAGCCGTTCGCTACATAGCCATCATTTTGAAGAGGGGGCCGAAGAAGGGGGCACACACAAATATGTTCCCCCCGATGCCAATGATCCCAACTCTCCCATTATCCCATCTGTCGGAATCAACGAAAAATGGAAAGGTGCCGAACACGTTAGCGAACCTGATTCTCTCTCAAACCGCCCACCAAATCTCGCGCGACCAAAAGTTGGTCCCGAAAGGGGTCACCCACATTTGCTCACCCCAAATTGCCCACCAACTCTCGCATGACCAAAAGTTGGTCCCAAAAGGGGTCACCCACGTTGGTAAACTCCACAACGCCAACCCAAATCAGTCCAAAAAAGAGGGGGCTAGAAAAGATGACGTTCCCAAATCTGCCCACTAAATATCCGTTAAACCCAAATTTACCAATTTTGTTCGTGCATCAGCCAGCGCCCCACCAGCTACTACTGCTCCTACTCCTGATGATGCACCAGCCCGCCCCCCATCAACCCATCCTGCTGTTGATGCTACTGGTACATCTATTCCGACTGTTGCTGCTGCAACTAGTGTTACTGCTTCTGCCAATACTTCTTATCTCATTACCATTGACGTGCTAGCACTAGAGCTTTCACATGGTGATCATGTTCCTGCTGTTGCTGCTTTTTACACTGCCAATGCTGCACTTGATACAGCTTGTTTCTATGCCAGGCGTGCTACTGTTGCTACGCGACTTGCGCTGGATGTCGCACGTAATACTCCTGTCGACAGTGCTACTACGGCCAATATTAGTGCTGCCGTCGATACTGCTGATTCTGCTTCTGATGCTACAGATGTGGTTGCTACTGCAGCTAATGCCTCCATTGCTACATATAGGACTGTTTTTGATGCTATTGATCATAATATTTTGAAACAGGATAGCATTGAGCTGTGGAAACGTTTGACCTCAGCAGTAGCCAAAGTCAACCACTGGTTCCAGACACTTCATGCAACAACGCTCTCCGTGAAGCTGAATGCTTGGGGCATGTTTCTCCCCACCAGGCCTACCGCAAGTGATGGTCCTACAGGTGCTCATGTTACAACAGCCAATGCTACAACTGGTCCATGTGTTGCTGATGCTGCTGTTACTGCTGTTGCTCGGACCGCTACGACTACATTTATTACAGTTTTGAGCGGAAGGACAGATATTACTAGTGTGACAAAATTTAGTCATGTGACTTCTCGTGCTGTTGCTTCTTGTGCAACATCTAATAAAGCTATGCGTGATGTTTGAGAATACTCTTCTGGCTACTGAGCTTGCGCTGAGTCTTTCAGATAACACTGCTATTGCTGGTGCTACTGCAGCCAAAGTCAGTGTTGCCGTTGATACTGCCACTACTGCAACTCAAGCTGTAGCTGATGCTTAGACTGCAGCTGATACCTCGACTGCTGCGGCTGATACTGTGGCTGCTCATGATGCTGCAATTTATAGTGTTGTGGAGGCTAGTGGAATGCCTGACGATGGGGCTGCTTATCGTCTTTGGATGGTAGAGATTTTAGCCGCCAACAACGCCAGGCTCAACTTCGCACTCCAGGAGATCCAAGCAACAACGCATTCCATAATGCAGACTATAGTGGGCATGCGTTGCTAGACCCACCAACAATATTACTCCCGCTATCATTGGTGCTGTTCCTGTCTCCACTGCTGTGACCATCACTCTAATCAAATCCGGGGCCGCCGCAGAAGAAGCTACAGCTGCTGATGCTGCTCTTCTCATCTCCCCCACTACAGAAACTACCCCAGCTGACATGGGTGCTACCACTGAATCTACGGTTGCTGCAGTTCATGAAACAGTTGACAGTCTTGCTGCTGTAGATGATGCAGCTACTGCTGCTCATGCTGCTGTTCCTGCTGAAGCACCTACAACTACGTCTGACATTGATGATCCTGCTGCTGATGTTGCTACAGCTCAGGCCGCGACTGCCAATCCTGCCGTGCAACCTACTACTGAGGATCTTGATACTGCCACAAAAGATACCATTGCTGTTGCTGTCACTGACAATAATACTGCGGCTACGGCCATCACCGACAGTAAATCTCCGCCAGATCAGGATACTGAGGATCTGGATGCCGCCGCGGAAGATACCATTGCTGCTGCTGTTTGTCCAGCTGGTAATTTGGCTGCTGCTATGGCCGCCGCTCCTCCAATCGATCCTGGCGTCAAGCCTACTGCTGAAGCGCGAGATGGAACTGCTGCCGCTGATGTTGTGGATCATGATGCAGTTGAAAAGATGCGGGCTGCCGTTACTGCTGGCATGTCTCTCTTTGTCTCTCTCCAGCGGTCTATGATTGAGGACCAAGGTCGTTTTTCAAAAAGAGACGCGTTGGCTAAGGTAAAACTGGTTGAGTCACGCCTTGTCCAAATATAGTCCTTCCTGCTCCAGTCAGTGAACGCATTCCTGCCTCCCCATCTCCACCCATTAATATTCAAAAGAACCGTATAACTCCCCCCCCTCCGCAGACTGTTTCATTCTTTCAAACTCTCCGTGATTACCACTCGTTAGTCCTCTGCACGACACGACAAACCACTCAGTTTACGTAGAATCACATCCCGCATCTCCCAACTCACGTCCCTACTCCAATCTATGGACGAGTTGTTAGACCCCCACCTCCAACCAGTCCAGACATTCGTGGCGAAATCTGTCTCCAACCTCCGTGCAATTTCCGTCGCCCACGTCAAGCTCAAGGCCCTCACCTAAAACTGGCAGAAGACTGACGTCATCTGTAATTTGCTGGCAGTTTCGAAATATAATACATTTATATTTCTTACAACGCTCCATTCCCATCTCTCATCGCTCACAACCCGCTTCAAATTAATTGATATGAGCTCGTGCTCCCAACTTCACGCGCTACAAGTAGTTGTCCAAACACTACTGTCTCGCTTCCAGTCTGCTATGGATCGACTGACACACCTTCAATCAATTTCACCTAGCAAGCCACCAATCGACATCCGATTGCTGATGCCACTGGCGCACCAGCATCCTTCGTCTCGCCCATCACCGTGACATCCACCGCATGTCACGTGGCTCTCGTTACACCCAATCTTTGGCCTGCCAACCCAAGTGCAGCTCCACCTTGGTGGAATGACCAACCAACCAATCTGCCCCTTCCGCGTCCCGAACCCCGTGACCAGGCCGTGGCTCCTTCCGACTCCTACTGACTTTATTGCTTGCCTCGCAACGCGAGGATCACCTCCCCCCCAGTTGTGTCTGCTATTGGTATTCCAGTGGCCCCCGTCCCGCTCGACGCTACCCTGCACTTGTTTCATTTTGCTCCCCCACCAACTTCACGCTTTGCTCATCCATGGGTTTCTCCTCCTGGGGGGGTAGGATCTCCCTTCCTACCAGATCGTTCATCTAATGGGGGGTAGCTAATAATTACCAACATGGGGGGTGGACTCTCTCCTTTAACCAAAATACTCTTCTTTTCCTCCAGATCTCCCTCTATCTCTGATCTCGACCCAAACAATTGGCGCCACTTCTTACATTGATAAAACAGCTAATCTTTTGTTTTCCTTGGCATTCTTGGATAGGCCCATTCTCCCAGCGGGGTGAGGTGACAGATTTGCATTTCTGGTTTGCGCTAGATCCGGCTTCCCGCCAGATCAGGTGCACTCACGCGCGCGTCCGATCAGCATGCGCTGACGAGTGCTCGTACGTCACTCATGCGCGCCACCTGTCTGTACGATTACCGTACTTACGTATCTAGATAGTATGTTAACGACTATCTAGACACTTATTCCTTAAAAACTATCACCTTCTACTCACGACGAGTCTCTTCTAGCTCTTGGCTCGACCACAGCGCTTTCCGCCGCGATCCTTCCTCAAGGACTAATCTCACCTTCCAGCACTATCTATAGCCAGTTTTTAAAAAAAACAGGAAAAGACCAAACATTCATAAATTTGGGTGAGGTGGGAGGTGAAATCATTTGAATCATGTTGAAGTGCTCTATATGGAAGCAAGATGATGCCTCATAGATTTTTGGGTTTGATATTTTAGTATCCAAGGTGTATTTGGTCAAACTTGGCTGACTGGGTAGCAAAAACACCTGCAATTGATATCTTCCAGTTCTCAAAAGTTGTAGAGAAAAAGCTCAAAAGTTACAAAATTGGCGTCGAGGCCGCAACCTTGAAAATGCCTACCTGAAAATATCTCTCACGGTTAGGGATTTTAGCATGGACCACGGACCTAGCAAGGATCTGTTTCAGTCAGAACATCATTTTGGTCAGAGGGTTCAAGACGGTAATAGTGAGTGTGTCCGATCAACTCGAGATGACTTGAGATGATGAGGCGACTGTCCTTATATAGGATCGAGACTATCAATATATTTGGATGGAGTGGTGGAGTTCGCACAGAAGACAATCGACGCCTGTATGTATTCCAGGGTGCCAAGCTAAAACATGGCCCAGTGCAGCTGACGACACACAACTCCAGCAAATTCACATCTGTAAATGAGGGAATGAGTGTGTACATGCGAGCTTATGAAACATGGCCAAAAGGGGGAATGCCATACGTCGGCAGCGACAGCGCCCCCCGTCATTCCGCACATACTAGACAAAGCACATTTTCCGTAGCTCTTTGTTCAGGATAAGTTACTTAGTAGAATTTGCACAACATCCCTTCGACATTAAAAGATGAATGACAACAGTATAATCTTGGGATGCGTGGCCAACTGATGGGTGAGTTGTGAAGTGAGTCTAGCCATCCTGTGCAATACACAGAACAAGTGATGCACCATAGCAAGATCAAGAACTACCACTACCACCGGCCAGAGGTCAGAGATCCTGCCTGCCTGCATCACGACAGGAAGGTGCCTCTCGTGACTACAATTATGATCTCGTGGGTTATCCATCAATAAAAGAGGTGCTTGGACAAAGAGTGCTGAGCTGTACTCATGGTATCAACTCAATCAATCCACAAGTAATGTAATCAAAGTTAGTTCTGGATTTTTTTTTATTTTTTTTTAGGATATTTGCGATTCATACTGTGATGGCCAACTTGTACAAAAGATAAATAATGCTATTAGGTATCCTTCAAGACATAGAGAAAAAGATTTTTCTTTCTGGTTCATTCGCTTCGAATGTTGTAGGAGGTTGTAGGTAGGTAGAGGTACTCAAATGCACTCCACTATCTGATACTTGAGTGTGTGTGATAAAAGCAGACAGAGGCTAGAGGTGATAACATGCAAATTAGATCCCAAGGCGTGGTATTATCACAGGGCAGGGAGCGCTGTCTTCTGCAATATTCTACAATTCTTTGTGACGCTTGCTGTCCAAGGATGACGGGGAAGCTTTTGCACAATTTATCATTATCGTTTGGCATGTGTTCCGCTATTTTCATTGTCTTTGTTGCCATTGGTGTCCACCTCGCATCATCAGACGGCCGGTACCTCCTGGATTTCCTCAATTGATTTGTTTTCCCGAGCGGAAGTTCTGCCGTCGTCGCCAGAGGAGAGCACGTCGCATGGAGGAACGTGACACGTCACAACGTGGATTCCATCGACGTGGAGCTACAAGCCTGGGAGGAATCTTCCAACGACAACGAGAGCAATTTGTTTCCGGAATTTACATCCATCTTTTCCGAGCAGTCCTTGCTAAAGGCGGACACCGAGACGCATGTGAACAAGTGGGAGTAATCATGGGGATTCCTGAGGCTTTGCCTCTATAGTGTTGATATAAACACGATAACTGGTGTTTAGTGTAACATTTTGCAGAACCCCCGCTAGATAAGCCGCCTTATGTTACGCCAGAAGCCAATCAATCTAGGATACGTACCATACCTACAGGCAAAAGTAGGTACTGTAATCCTCTTAGTCCCGTCTCGCTTAGTACCCATGCCAATTCCAAGCCCAAGGCACATGCTCCCTGTGCGTTAATGCCTGTTTAGGCCAAATTCTGTCAAAGCCAGAAGAAAAAACAGAATCACAACTGTAAATATTTCAGGCAGCACAGGTCACAGAATGCAAGATCCCTAACTGGGGTCTAGACATAGAGGAGAAAATAGTAACTGGCAAAAGACCCCAGGTGTACCCTCTGTAATTCACGCAGAGGCCTCACAAACAAATATCCACGAGTCTCAACAAATTAAGGATTAATACTTAGTCAAAAGTTCTTGAGCTAGTAGACAAGTTCCTATGCAGGCTTATCCGTTCAACTGATGCCTGAGAAGATAGGTTTACCATAGGAATAAGACAAATTATAGCGGGTAGCCTTGTCACCCTGACACCACTTTTTAGCAACTCACTAACCAGCAACACCCATCACACCCACCACAACAATTCAATCAACAAGAATTGCCGTGCGCCAATTCTTGACCAACAACTTACAGCGCCAGATTCAAATGATACACATGTTTTGATTTCAATCAGCATAATGTGTCATTGTTGGCATAGGTAGTCCATTCCGGATGAATTGTCATAGTTCAAAAATTGAAACAAAGGTAATACGACGGTTCGGACGTGACCGCGCCGAGGAGCGAATCGTTTCGCCGAGCCAACGTCACCCCTCTTTCAACCCTTGTTGCCCTTTCTCCCTCTTTCTCTCTCTCTCTCTCTCTCTCTCTCCCTCCCTCCCTCATCCGCGCCTCCAACGTGCACTGCATCAGGATTCAGATATCCTTCCGCCCCTCTCATTCTACAACTGCAAGGGGTGCGCCCCCGATGATATCTCCGAACCCTTCACCAAACGGTACTCTGACTGGTACGATGACAACTATATCAGCAAACAGGGACAGAAGCAGGTATAAAACAGAGCAGACAACGGGGGAGATGTCACCAACGATGGGGGCAACGGCGGGGGCAACGTAAACACCACTGCTAAAAGACAGGGCATACTAGCACCTGAACGACAATGTGTATAACTGCGCGGTGGCCTACGACGAGGCCGCAGAACTCAACGACGACACCACGACCTACTACACGTACGCCAACGAGGCCGCGGGAGACGAAAATGCGTGAACACGGACAACGCCATGTACTACCGCTACATGGCGCCCGACGACGCCTTCTACGGAATAGACGACGATGATATCAGGAGGCTGAGGAGGTAGACGAGGGCGTTGTACAAGGACGTGAGCTACTTGTTGAATGCCACGGGGGTAAGGGAGCTGAGGCGATGGGAGGAGGGTAGAACGTACTGTTTTGAATGTGTCTTGACGCGTGTGATGCCCGTATTCTTGTTCCCAACCCAAATGTAATTACCATTTCAGCACTACAAACAGTCAAGACTTTTGACTGGAAATGGCCCTCATACTCCATCACCTCAAGGACCAGGTCGGAGACGGGAATGCCGGTGGCGGGAAGTGGCAGTTGCTGCTGCCATTTTATCTGGCCCTTATTATAGAAGCATTCAGACCTAGGACGATATAAATTACCACAAAATAGATCGCTGGCTTGCAAAAATAAATAGTGTGGTATAAAATTAGGTAAGTTTTTACATACATGACACAACATACGGTACCTTTGATTTGAACCTCAATCTGAGGGGACAACTGTATTGATACCAGTGAAATCTTGAACAAATTGTAGTTGAACAATATGTTTTCATTGATACCTTTCATTATTCATTTGCTAGCATGAGCAATCAATATAAAAG
>JAZGVR010000122.1:0-12396 GCA_037356255.1 Thalassiosira tumida | reverse complement strand
AGATGGGCCATTCATCCTAATGCAATTAATTTTAACAAGGGAGCAGTTGTTCGAGTTCAACCCGAATGCCCACTGGCAGATTCTCTCCCCAGCAATCGGGTTGGCAATGCCCCGCGTTTGCCGCTGCCACATGGCCGTAGGGATGGTGTGGATAACCATGCACATTTTCATTTCCGCTGCCACTTCCGCGGCCAGCCGCAGGGCCCACAGCACCTCCACCAAACGCACCATAGTGTAGCGGGTGGGGACTACCCCCGGCTGAATTTGCTGCAGTCCCTGGTGCATGCTGCTCTGTATTTTCCGTAGATGTATGACCGTGTGGATATTGGTGATGGCCGTGCAAGTTTGGGCTGCCGCCCCCACCCGTGTGGCCTGCAGCACCTCCGCCAATCCCACCACAGTGTGGGGCTGCTCCACCTCCATTATCTGATTCTGCAGCATTTACTCTATTTGGTGCCCCAGCGCTGAAAGGATTGAAGAATATATTATTCATCTTCAAACAAAGAAAGGAAAGGACTATCCCTGTACCTTTTTGCTGAGTCTGCAAAAATGGAGCAACGTCGGCCGCTAGTAATTAGCGGCAGGCAAAGCAAGGGCCATTGACAGGTTTGAATTACTGACCTATCAGTACCTACCTACAAGGGGGTAGATGCCTATCTGTTGCCATGGTTGCACGCAAATATTACGTACATGGATTTATTCAGCCTTTACTGTTATTCCTTTTCCGTATAGATATCTAGTATCTGTGAAAAGATACAAGAACTGTTCGTCTTTAGGTAGATATTTAACCATAGTATGTATTAAAATTGACGCCCGACCACCACCAACCACCAACACCGACCATGGCTACCACCGCAATAGACCCACCAATATGCATCCTAAACCACGCCTACATCATCCAACACTTCACCTAACAACTTCATACACACCCACCGCAAATGCCTCAAATTTTTGCAAACGCTCTATGCCAAATATAGGACACATTTGAAATTTCCTCTGCAAACCACAATGGTGTTGAGAATCAAACTGTCCGTTGTGTCCTCCTCCTTGGAAAAATCTTCCTCCCCTTCAGGAAACCAAGGTAAGTACCTGTGAGACAAAGCTAAGTTAGCATGCGCAGTGAATGTGGTTCAGTACATGCTCTTGGTCTCAGTGCTTTATTGGTTAGTTTGTTCTGGTCTGACGCAGCGGTTTTTTTGTGGTTCTTTCTATTGCTAAAAAGCTGATAAATGCCTTTTCGTGTGATTGGCCGCTTGATTATACCTGCGCTTGCCTTGGTTGATGCGCTTCACTTCCCTTTATTTTTATCATTCCTTCATTTAAATGTTACTGTTAACCCTCTTTTTTAAGTTCTTCTCTCTAGCATAAACATAGAATCGGGTCGATCCTCTGGTTGCAAGCTACGACAGTAGGTCGGATCCGCAAGAGTTGGTTGGTCAAAGTTCATTGATATCTAGGTGATCCGTAAATATTTTGAAACTGATACTACCAATACCCAAGCGCAATTTTCATGAGTGGGCCTGTGTGGGTAGCCTATGCAAAGGGCTAATGGATGCCTCTCAAAATATTTATCACTTGGTGCCTCTGCGCTTGCCTTGCTCTTTACAATGCTGAGGCACTGCACCAACAGTATTTGCCCTTCAATTCGAATTATTTTAGTATTTTTGCATTCAAATATTACTATTAACCTTCTTTTCTTAAGTTTTCACTCTAACAAAACATAGGAATTGGTCAATCCTCTGGTTACAAGCTACAACCGTTGGTTGGAATTCAAGCCAGCCACTGTCTAAGGCTTAGCACTGCATTGGAAACAAGGAACCAAGTCCAGGGATTGGAAGACATGTCCCAACAGAAAAACCAGAGGACCAAAATTGGCACCTCAAGAGAGACTCTCAAGGCCGGAGCAAAAAAGGGATAAAATAGGCTACAAGTAGAGAGGACCGTAGAAAATAAAGAGGGAGAAACATAGGAAAATCATGACAGGTTGAAGTTTTGGTTCAGATACAAGGACACATATTATATCAAATTATTTAGATGGGAATCTCAAAAAAGGCTAGTCAGGTGAAGCTTTCCCTGGTGGATATTGTGTAAGGACATTGATGAAGTGGGAGAGTGATTGTTGCTGGCCCTTGGCAAGACACTATACCCTGAAAATGGATTAGTACGTTTTATGGACTTTACAAGTACCTGGACTGGGGGTTTGGGATACTTAAGACTGCTCCCCTGATGTATCTAGCAACAGATATCAACTGCACTAGTTCATCGTACCTGTAAGACCTTTTTTACAGCACTTTATGTGCCCCTAACTCTCAAGGTCCCAACTACTGTTAACAGTAGTTTTTTATAAGTAGTTAAATACTCCTCCTGAGGTCTATTCAGTATTAGTTACTCTTTTTACCTATTTCCTATCAGTAGATACAATCACTACGTATCAGTAGGGACAATCACTACGGGCCTTGATAATGAAGGCCTCCCACCAACACTGCAAGGCCTACACAAAAAATTGAAAAGGAAAACATGGGGAAATTAGAAACAGGCATTGTAATGACAATGTGAAAAAAATCTAAGAAGAGAAACTGACCTTGTCTCCTTGCCACCACAACCCTACTCTCCCATACCCCTCCCCTGCACCTACGTCTCTCATCTTGCTGTCCGTGGGCCTCAACAATGAAAGCCTCCCATCAACGCGGCAAGGACAGAAGAACAGTTTGAATAGAAAAACAACAATTAGAAATAGGCACGATAATGAGAAAATGGACAAAAAGTAAACAATAGAACCTGATATTGTCTCCCCACCTCCACAACCCCACCCTCCCACATCCCCTCCCCTGAACTTCCGTCTCTCATCTTGCTGTCTGTGGGCCTCAAAAATGAAAGCCTCCCACCAGCGCGATGAGGCCTACACAGCAACTTGAAAAGGAAAACAACAATTAGAAGTAGGTATGGTAATGAGAATGTGGACAAAAAATAAACAATAAAACCTGACCTTGTCACCCCACCTCCATAACACTACCCTCACACATCCCCTCACCTGCACCTCTGTATCTCATATTGCTGTCTACGAACCTCAACAATGGCCTCCTCCAACAATCTTCCTTGCCAACACAACGAGGCCTAAACATTTGGAGAGTGAGAAGAGATGAGGATCAGTGGTTAGATTCAATGGCATGGAAAGAAGTTAAAGTACAGGCAATAATAATCAAAAAAATATACCAATATCCTGTACCGGCCCAAGACGCTAATCGTAGGAGAGGCAGATGATGACAATGTGAAGCAAGGGATCCGCTGCGCCAATGCACGTTTTTTGGGGGGTTGTGTGCTGTAATCAAAATTGTGTCAACGGCTCATGTTGGGATTATAGCTAGATAAGGCGTGCACCTGCCGCACCAACTACTACCTGACAAAACCATGGATAGAACTGCTACCTACAGTACAGTACCTACCTACAGTACAACAGATTTGTGAGAAAAAAAGCAACTTTTAGGGTAAGTATGTATGAGTAGTACCTTATAGTTGGGGAGTATGTACCTACCTGAAACACAGAAGTGGCAAGAATAGATGAAACAAGTGCAAAGGTCTCGAACTATCTGCATCTGTCATAAGGGTTACAATCACAACCAACTACAGTAGACTTTTTTAGTTGAAAAAAATTAAAAAGTAATAACTCAATATTACTGTAAACAATGAAATCGTACCTTTGCACACACGTGGAGGAATGAGAAATATATGTTGGAGAATTCCGGCCAATTATCCCCAATACCCTTAATGAGGAGATTAAGGCAAACTGGCCGGGATCCTCCAACTTTATTTCCCATTCCCCCACGTGGGTGCAAACACCTGAAAATGAGCAGATTTGGGAAGGTGAACGATTTTGTTAGTAGGCCACTCACTTAAGATTTGAAGGGGCCAGTAGTAGTTAACTACTTCCCCTGGAATGTATCCAGATGTACACACTTCCTCCTATATTGCGCATAAGTAGTTAACTACTTCTCTCAAGGCCTATTCAATATTAGATACTTTTTTGTCTATCGCACATCAGCAGGTAAATATATACTCATCAGTAGGTATTATCACTACTCATTAGTACACACATTTCTTACTGGTCCTTCCCAGTAGTGCACTTTACCCCCTACTGCGTGCACATCAGTACGTAAATATCTAATGATCAGTAGGTAACATGTCTAGATAATAATGAGAGGTTTATTTTTAAGATGGTTTTGGCTTTAATTTGATTAAACCTAACTATATGAAAACATCTCCCACACCGCCCATCCCTTTGCGATAGTACTCTCTACTCTCTCTGACCTGGTCGTTGCGCGCGATGGGAACCTGATGAGATGTAAAAGACTTACTGCCATTACTATGGCAATATCAAGCTCAATACACCACCTGATTCTACCCATCTTGCCCTCAAACACTTCCCCAATTACTTCCTTCATCTCCATAACGCTCTCTGTCTCCTCCTCTATCTACCTCCCCCATATAGACCTCCACCTATCTCTCTAACTCATTCTTTCCCCTCTCCTCCCCATTGTAATCTACCTCCTCCTCCATATCCTTCTACGTCTGCTCTTCTGTGTCCTTCTTTGAATGCTCCTCTGCCTTGACCTTCACCTGATCCTCCATCTTGGTCTCATTATCCTTATCCATATCCTCCTCTGTCTAACACTGCCTCTCCCTGCTCCTACACCACCACCACGCGTTTTTGGTGTCACCACCACCAACAACCTCACCATTGCCCTCCCCTCCACCCTCACCATTCAATATCTCTGCCCAAGACACTGGATGTAGGAGGTAGTGCCCTAGGTGAGCCTGATCATCCTAATGAAAGAAATCATGCTGCCCTCATGTGTAAGAGAAAAGAGAGGAGGGAGAGTTGGTATGAGCTGTTGATATTTGAAAGGAAGGATAGAATGGGCTGACTTTTTCCAAAACTTCACCTTGGTATTGCAACTTACTGATCCCCTACCCAACCGCTTCCAACTTCCTCAAAATGGCGCAGCATGTTGCTCGCGTTCAAATCTATCGTAACGTTACCGTAGATGACCTATGAGTGTAGGCAGTGAGAGGAGCATGGTCAGTCGTGAAAATTTTGAAGGTATCATTTAGGTAGTTGCACCCACACAAAATTGGCAAACAAAAATATTGTTTGGGCCGCCATTACCTTCCCTTGGAAACCCACCTCCATTAAGAGGTGCCACCATCAGAGATGTCAATGATAGCAGGCGGCGATGGAGGGGCCTGCAATTGTAGAGAAAGGTTATTATCGCGGCAAAGCATTAGCTTGCAGTAACAGAGAGGAGAAGGAGCGAGAGCGGTTGCCTATTTTGTGTATCGAGAAGTTATATATATATTGCGTGGGTCGACGCACAGTACTGTTTGAAGCCAGTGTCTTCTCAGGTGCATATATACATTATCCCTGGATATCCCAACCATTTTAAATCCTCATTTAAAATGATTAGTTGGTGGCCAATTAAGTGAGCGTTAGCGGAGGATCTTACCCTAAATGAGGGTTGTTTTATAATAAGGCTGTCTTGTTAGAATCTACAGGATAATCATGTACCAAGGGTACGATGTGGGAAGCCGTAGGATACTCAAGTTTCTCACTATTAACCTTGTGCGTAGCTTTGGAGTAAATTAAATTGATCAGTAAATAGCACAAAGCCTTAAGTGAGGGTTTGACAAAAAGGGTTTGAGCGTGTCATATAAATGAGGTCTTTGAAAATGGTTGGGATATGGAACAAAATTTGAGGTTAATAAACCGAGGAATGAATGCGGTTGTATTTGAGTATTTAATTAGTTGTTCCAACTAGGTTGTTTACTGTCCAAAATATCTCTCATCATCATTTATTGATTATATTAGACCTTTCATCGGTATATGTTCTTACAACTAAAAATGCTCTGAAAGACACCTCTGACATACAGGGATTGTTAATCTGGAATGCCCTGTCGTTTATTCTTTGGATTCACTCCATGGATTCCAGATTATTCAACACCAACTCATTCACACAAGTCTCTTCACCAAAATTCTCTGTGCTTGGGTGTTACTTGTTTGACCGTGGGTTTAGCTACTTGTATGACCGGGCGTTGAGCCGGGAGTTATGCTAATTAGCAAGCAGCTCATCTCTAGCATTGGTGTTATTTTTTGTACCTATCCCTATAGTAGATATTTACACATGCAAAAGTCAAGCAAGTGGAATCGGTAACAGATTGGTAACTGAGATGTACACTGATTTTATATCCGTAACTGAGAAGTGAACCAATTCAGTATTGTACGTTCTCGTATAATATCAGTAACTAAGAAGTACACATCATCAACTGAGAAGTACACCAATGTTGTCAAATTGGTACTGAGAGGTGACCCGTTTTTTTATTGGTCACTGAGAAGGGACACAGATTTTTATCATAATTGAGATGTAAAGTAATTTTGAACCTGAGCACTCAACAGGTACACCACTACTGTACTTTCAAATACGTATGTACAGAAGTAGAAAACTACTTCTGAAATAGCAAAAAATACTACTAACAGTAGTTGAGAGCCTTGAGAGGTAGGATGAACATGTGATGCAGACACAAATATGAGCAGAGATCCAAGGCATTGCCCGCAATTACGTCTTATGTATTCCCAGTTTTGCGTGTAGCTCATGCCACAGGTGGTCTCAAGTTACTATAGTATAGACATGACTAGTATTGTGAGTTACCTGAGACTAGCGCGGCCAGTGTGTAGTGATACAAGACAGACACCACCCTACTTTCGATAGGTGTGAGTGCGGTATGTTATTTATTTACTAAGACGTGCGATGGGGTACGGTGTCTTGAGGAGGTAATGATTGTACGCTTTCTCTTTCTTTGTTTTGGGAGGGAGGCGGTGTAGTATGCTTTGTTGATTAGGGACGCAGGTATTCGATTGTTGTCTTGGTTCTATTATCAAATGCTTATTGGAGTGACATGCACTCGCCAATTAAATCTTTAATAAAGGATTGATTTCTTAAATAAATTCCTAACATGCTTAGGATTTTATACTTTGTTACATTTGACACTTCATTGTCTGTATCGCTATCACTGGAACTGTTGCTCTCGGATTTGCTCAGGTTAGAGGCCAAACATGCACCACCACCATGTTTCAAAGCACGAAGTCGTGACATAGTTGATTGGGTGTTGTGTCTCTTTGGTTTCAAAAATCCAGCAGCAACCTGATTATTAACACTCTTGAAGTATTCAAGTTATGTGTTTCCTAATCGTATGAAGCATCTTTTTTTATTTGGTCTAAGTTGTACCAGTTCTATCTATGCGTCAATAGTGTCGCAACTTATCAAGAATAAAGCTTTGGCTCTAGCAAGCGAGAAGCAATATTTAGATCCATACTTGGATAACACCTTTCTTTAACAATCACCTGCTGGAATGTATTGTATCATACTCCAAGCTTCTTGCAGAGACTCAGACTGTCGAACAGAACTACATTAGCATTCCTTGTATTGTCTGTATCCAGTCGATCAGGTATGTCTTTGTCATGATCGTGGATGCAAAACCAAAAGGAATCGCGTTGTGTGTTGTGTATCTCTTCACAACCTGCAACTATTTCATTGGATACAGCATCAAGTGCTGGGTTTACCATGGTGATGTTGCTAGGGATTGATCTCACAGTGGTAGGTTGATGTAACTGCTATTTGAGTGGGGCTGTGTGCACAGCTGCTGGATTTTCTGGTATGAAGCTCCTGAGAATTGATTGGGATGCATTGCAGTAAAGGGTGTGATGATCAAGACCCCGAAATTAATCATCATAAGCTTCAGGAGGAGAGACACATGCCAAGGTCGCCAATGGTGGGTATTGCATCCAATTCGTTGAGTTTGTTTCCGTCCCTTCACATGCCACCCTATTTTCTCCAGGGGTTGTAGTTCTTGTCACAGTACCTATGTAATATCGTGCCTCAAGTACATAGGGTACAGGTCTAATACTAGACCCCTGCCTTGAAACAACACAGGCTATTTTTGCACTTTTTTTACATAAGGAAATCCATAAGTAAATACAAATGCCTCCGTGCATATGGCAGAACTGATTTTGAAGCCCCTCGAAAACTTTATCTACCAGCTTCTGCTAGTAAAACAGCGCAATACCAACCTCAGCAGAGCTGTGCTTAGTATGGCCACTAATTGAACCACATGGGTCTACCCTTCTCGACTTTGGCTCTCAGATGCATTACCAATTGGGAACGCCTCTCAACGTCAGATGTCTGGACTACTGTGTTGCTCATTTCAGCGGCCCCCTACCATCAATTTGTGGGCTGTTGTCCACCGTGTCGTCCAACAACAACTCACCAAGCAAAAATGATGGTGCACATATTCCAACATGGCTGTGGCTTCTTCTTTCGATGTTGCCCCACATCCTCCGCAGCCACCATTGTCTACTATCCTAACACCACGTCGTCGCAATCGCCTATCTGCCAGTGGGACACGCCGCGACCGGGCCGTTCAACGTGCCAACAATCATCTGGCATCAAACAGCTCAACATCACCATCAATGCAACATAGAACGAAGAGGAAACGATTTGAACCGGCCACTGCATCCACGGCCAACATTGCTGCTCAACTACCAAACCTTCACACCACCACAGTCAGTTCTCCCGCCCCATCTTCCGAATCGGTCGAATCAGTCACCTCCCCTGAATCCAATGATCCCAGCAGGCATGTCACCCCCCCTGTCACACCGTCCATACTGAGCACACATGTACTATCAATTGCTATCATCCCCTCTCGTCAACGCACGATGATCGAGGATGCAATTGCCGAAGTATTTGGAATAACGACACCCCGTCCGTTTCAAATCGAAGCCATTCATCATGGACTATTCATTCAAGGCTGCATGCTGCACATCGTACGAAAAACCGCAGAAGAAAAGTCCCTAATACCTCTCACAATTAATGCGTTCCGTCGCGGCGTGACTATCGTTTTGGTACCTCTGATAGGATTGGGAAGTGACCAAGTCACCAGTACAAACGTTCCTGAACAGGGTGGGATAGAGTCTCGAACACACCTTTAGCAAATCTAAATGATCATTTAACGTAAAGAATTGGTTACGTGTTTATCTCTTGATTAGGTGATAGATGTTAATTTTTTCGTCCAGGAATACTATATTTGAGCGGCAAATTATTACATAGATTGTATTTTAGATGTATGTCCTCCGGGGCTCGAGATGCAAGTTTGAGAAGGAGCGATCTGTCTTGCGATGAAAACGCGATCCAGGGACAGTACCTTTCTACAGAAACAATGTCGAGAAATTAGATATATCAAGCGAATATATGCGAGGATTATCATCGCCAACAGATTCGGTTGGAAATTGTATTTTATTGGAGATTTCTGCCATCTGATCTTGTGATTTGTTGTTTCAAGGCAGGGTCAAGCAAGCTTGACCGTGGGTAGGTACCATACTTGAGGTCCACGATATTACCTCCTCCGTGTTACAGATAGCTACAAACCCTGGAGAAAATAGGGTGTTCACACGCTAGATGTACTTTTTTGTATCTTGAGGGGCGATTGTGGGGGCTACCCTACGTATGTCCGTTTCAGAAAAAATGAGTATCATAACCGTAGGAATTTATATAGGTTACCTACGGTACACATTTTGGTCGCACGCGACAATATACGAATAATCAGTCGCGAAATTGATGTGGTTTCCGATTGGACAAATACATGAAAAATAAATTAAAACGATTAAGTTCATCGAGACCTTAAAGCCAATAATTTTCTGTAGAGAATGCTGTAATTTGTCGTCCCCCGTCAGGGAAATACAGTATCGTACGTACCGAGTCAGACGAGATCTTTAAAAAAGAGACGCTTCTCTCTAAGACTTAGCGGATGGTTTATTTTTGATATGGTGGAATACGAAGAATTTCTCCGGGAGATATCTTCAGGACTAAGTCCGATCTAAATTAGACTTTGAAGTAATAAATCGGGATTGGTGGATCCAAGCTGAAGTGATGTTGGTGATGGTGGTGGAATGCAGACGATCTCATCAGTTGCTGGTGGTGGATAGAAGCTGGAATACCAATATTTTATGGTGGTGTTTGGCTTTGATGATGCTGCCGCTGCTGATGTGAAGCTTGGAGTTGAAGTGCCAACTGATGACTCTGATTGCAGCTGTGAAACTGTTCATGGTGTTTGTTGAAAATTTCAAGAGCAGCCTCGTCTTCGGAGTAAGTATATCCCTGAAGATGAGCGGAAGTTTGGTGTTAGCTGGGATGGTTGTGTGTTGTGTGTTGTGTGTTGTACTTGCACTGGTTTGTAGTTGTAGTTGTAGAGTATGGCGTCGATGGGTATCTAGAGCTGAAAGTGAATTTTCCTGAACATGTGGTCAGCGGATCCAGGGGTTTAGGACGCCCAAAAACCACTCTATCTACCCATGCACATACGGCGTACTTAGCCCCTGACCGACAGGGTGGTAATATCACTCATATCTCCCCCTAACCCTAACCATATGTATCGATGATATGACAACTTCCAATGTCATAACAAATTCTTTAGAGGACATTCAAATGTGACTATCCTATTACCATACTGTCCCGACTGGGAAGAGTCCCCAAACCAAAATGTAAAGGCTATATCAATATTGTGTCCGTCGGCTTTCACACAACTGCTAGTACAGATGCAGGTTCATCGACTTTTGTGCCTGTTGCTACTACTTGTGTGTTGATAATGGTAACTACGAGGGTGGACTTTTGGTTTTGAAGGAGGATCATGTATGATACAAGGAAAATGGTGTCAAAATATAGATTTTTTGACAACAAATTTCTACTTATTTTTTGCAAATGAAAACAACGGCCTTTATGCTCACCCAGCCTTCTACGTCCCCCCTCCAGTTGATTGCTCACTGGACAATATCCCTGTAAATTGCATCAAAGTTCTGGTTCACAAACCAATAGCTCCGCTTATACTCCTCGAGGAACTTATAGCCGTTGGATTCTAAGAACTCAACAATTGCCAAATTCTTCTCCTCATTATGTTCATCCGCCTCAACGAAAATAATACCAAATCCAACCCTCCCAAAATCAGTAGATTGCAAAACAGACAATTCTGCACCTTCCACATCAAGACTAAAAAAATCAAAGTACGCTTGCTCAGGTGTATTCTTCAACAGTAAACTATCCAACGTATCACATTCAATCTCCTTCACACGTGGATCATTCATAGGAATGTTTTTCCAGTATCGTCTGATGAAACTTTCAGCCGCGAATTCGTATATACCGCTCACGGCACCAGAGCGACGGTCTTTGTAGCCACCTTTGTCATATAGCACACCATTGTCCACAGTTGAGAAGTAATGCAATGTTTGAGGATCAGCACACACTCCTGCGTTGACGAGAGCCAGTTCATGTTCTATTGGACGATTGACCACAAGTTTCTTATAGTTATCAGGCGTTAATTTGACCAATACGCCCTTCCAATCCAGTCCCTTATTGAATACGTGCGAGTTGGAGAAGGTAACACCATCTAACGCCCCCATTTCGATATATGTTCCCTCACACAAACCTCCAAACCATTGCATGAGTTTTTTATCCTCAGCACTTTGGGACTTGAAGAGTCCATTTGGTGTATCAATTGGGTGTGCACATTTCTTGGCGGTTGATTTTATCACGAACATGCGATCAGATGGAGTGATCGACTTGGGGTCATTGAATTGTGATAGGACAGCGCCAGCAGAGAGTTGACGTCGTAGGGGAGAAGCTGTGGATGACGCTGATTGGTGTTTGCTTGCAGCGAAGAGAAGCAAACTGCCCATCATGGCTATGACGGCCAGTGAGGCAGGGATGGAGTGGCTTGGCATGCAGTTCATCATGTTTTGATAATGAAACTCTGAGGATCGATGTTTGTGGTTCATAAAGCTTACCTACCTAAACGTTGTTGAAGTGTGAATTATCAGTGTGATGGGACATGTGACTCTAAGTAGGCTTTTAGGAAGAAAACTGGGTGTGCGGACGCACCCACGAATACCTCTGTTCCATCTTGAGCTGGTCTGATAATTTAGGGGGAAATGTGGACATTTGAGCCTCAAAAAAGCCCAAAATAGGTCTAAGAACTGGCCAAACTAGAGGGTATTGGGAAATTGAGGAGCTCACGTTGGAGGAGCCAAACAATACCTCGGAATGAGCCCGATGTTCCTAAATGCCTAGATGGAACCATCTGGGTGTATGGGATGGAGGTGCAAGCACGCACTATTTTGGGCGGGTCCTCTCCTCTCGCTCTCTTGGCTCACACTCGCCCGCGCGTTATGTGATTCACCCACGGTGAGTTGGGTCATACAATCAGTGACCCACAAGGATAGAGAAGAGTGATAATCCGGCGTAACTTCTTAGGTAGATTTGAGTCACTAAGCTATAGTGACTTTTCCTAGACATATTGTAC